>JAPYYV010000309.1:0-43665 GCA_030522625.1 Copidosoma aretas
CATGGCTAGTTGGTATGCCGTTAGTCTTGAAGCCCCCTCACCCGACCTAGGCTGCAAGCAGCACGGTCTACGACAAGGTGACGCATACCATGGAAGGGGCAGAGCATAGTAGTACAGAGCTACTTGACTCTACGAGCGAGCGAGGTGGACTGCCGTCAGCAGCAGTAGGCAGCAGTGATTGTAACGCAAGTAAAGAGCCTATTGGTCAGTTAGCATAGCTAATGAGTAGATGTTATTGGTCGAGCTCCGACTATTTTAACCGCAAGAACATAAATTAGAACATAACTCTAAATTTAAGAATAATCAATAAAATAATATTTAATATATTTATATTGATGCAATACATAGTCCTAAACTTGATGGACATGAATCAATACGAATGAACATCAACGAAATAGGATAAATCATAGCATTTTAGAAATAGTAAAATTGTGGCTTGCTTACCACTTACAATAATTTACAGTGAATGTTAAGGTTAAAACATAAAGTAATGTAAAGAAATGATCATTGAAAATGAATGTAATAGATTACAATAAACATATATAGATGCCAGCAACATTTAGGTAAAAAACGCAAATGATATGTTTACACGTAATAACACGTTGTCACCTTCCTTTCAACCTTCTGGATCTATAACCTTATTCGATTCATCTTATAGACCGTTTTCAATAAAACCAATTTATGTATGGGCCGATCTAAAATTGAACCTGAGTCAGAACTCGAGCTACCCTAACCAAGGATTGTGCATCTTCAGTTGTGCTTAGTACTCTCCCTAAAGGCCATTTGCCTAGACAAGTGGCTTCATTATTTATGAGAACAAGATCTCCAATTTGTATCGAACGTTGCGGAGTCGACCACTGTAAATGAGACTGAGGACTAGTAAGGTACTCTGAAGACCATTTTTTCCAAAAACTTTGCATAACTTGAGTCATCAATTTCCTACGTTTTACGGGCGAGATTTTGTCGCGAGTTAAGTCAGGCTCGGGTACTAGATACGAAGAGCGGCGAATAAGAAAGTGAGCAGGAGTCAATATATTAAGACTAGATGGATCATCGGATAGAGGTGACAAGGGTCGAGAATTCAATCAGGCATCAATACGACACAGCAGAGTGGAAAACTCAACGAGGATAAGCTTCTGCTCACCAATGATGAGCTCCAGAAGGGTTAAAATGGTACTGCGTCTCTAGAATAGACAGTTCTGTGGAACAGGCTGCGAATCTTCAAACAACCTTAATAAATTTTGTAATTTAAGATTGGTATTCACAAAATTTCCACCTTGATCGCTGTACAGATCAGAACAGTGTCCACGACGTGATGTTAATCTATGGAGTCCTCAGAGGCATAATCCTTAACGATTTCTAAATGGACCACGCGCGTTAGCATACAAACGAAAATGGCTATGTATCCCTTTAGAGTATCCTTACCTCGCGTGTCAGACAACCTTATATAAAAGGATTCGGCATAATCAACACCAGTTCTTTCAAATAGAGGTCAAGGTAAAACACGAAATCTCGGCGATTCACACAATAATTGCGTTTGTGTATGTGTCCTATAACGACAACATTGTATACAATGATTCAACTAAGATCTAACGATTTGTTGTCCCTTTAAAATCCAAATCTTTTGTCTAAAGATGGTGAGTGATAGTTGAGTTCCTCCATGCAAGGCTAATCGATGATAATAATCCACTAACAATCAGGTGATGGTATCCCTACCAAATGATATAAATAGATGTTTAGCATCATAAGAGAGAAGGGAATCATTTAGTCGACTACCAACTCTAATTAGACTTTTGACGAGAATAGGAATTAAAGATCGTAATCGTGTGCGCTGTGGGAGAGGGAGTTGGTTTTCTGCTGAGACTAAAATTTTTTTTTAGGAATAATGAACTCTTCCACGACGTGATATTGTTGATGTAGATAGATTAGCGAGAGCAAGGCGTTTTTCAGCTCGCCAGGATTCAACACCGTAGAATTAGCAAAAAAAGTCCTACTCGGGTCCAAAAAGGGCAAACTAGCCTGTAGAGGGGGTCCAGTATTGCCAATGGCAGTAAAACGGTGCAACTTAGTATAATTATTAGACTTGTAAACGACTTTATTGTAACAACGATAAAATAAACATGAAAAATAGGTGGCAACCCTAAGAAGACGTTCCCAACTTGAACTACATCGACACAAAGTTTTCAAAAACCAGTAGCTCTCTTAAGGAGTGTAAGAATTAGTATTCACATGGACCTTGATCCAGTTAGTCAATTCAGCATCTGCCAAATTAACTCCAAAGGCAGAAAAATTGGGGCTGATCTCATGGAGAAGTGCAGGCCCTGCAAACCACATGTTATTATCAATCAGTTGCTTAGGCAGAACCCCATGAGATGCAATATCAGCGGGATTCAGCTTCGATGCCACATAAGGCCAGATAGCCTTGGACACTAAGGTGTGAATGTCGGAACATCGATTAGCGATGAATACCAGCGAACGAGACGGAGCTGAGCTGAGCCAACATGACACATTTCTCGAATCCGACCATAAATGCAAAGGTACATAACTAAGGAATATTATCTCACAAAAATGATTACCAAGTTTAGCCAGTAACTGAGCTGCACACAACTCTAATCGAGGGATACTTACAACTTTAATTAGAAATTTGCAAGGAAACGTATGCAACTTCATTTCCGACCACTCTAAGGTAAACTATAGCAGCATACGCATTCTTTGAAGCGTCCGCGTATCCATACAACTGAATCTTATCGTTAAATGGAGAACAATCGTCCCCGCAAGGAATTTTCAGTTGATTTAATTCTGATAATTTACTTTGCCAATGTAGTCAATTCTTAAAACTCAAAGAGATTGAAACAACATTTTACCCAACACAAGGGTGGGAAACACCCAACCTAATGGATCAGCAACTTGAGATAAAAGAGTCCGCTTTGTTCATTTAGTGTGTAACTCTATAGGAGCTATATGAAATCGAAAAACATCGGAGATTGGATCTGTGGGCAAATCTGTCGATAAGCTTGGGGTATTTGTTGCTTACTAGCGTAAAGAGAAATTTGAGGTTTTTAACAAGTTCTAAAACTCCTTACATTTAATTTAAGTTTCATTTTCCGAGATACCTCCAGATAAGCAATTATCCACACAAACTCTTCAAGGAGGATCTTTGAAGCTAGGGGATAAGAAACAGCATGATCAAACTCCAATTCGTGCAAAACACGAGTGGTTAAGAAAGGAGTACTAGCTAAGCCTTATGTCACTGTTGTAAGAAGACAGGTTTTAATCGGTAAAGCTTTGTCTGGTCTCCATAAGATGGCCTGATATTTTTGATCATCAGGATGCGTTAGAATTTGACGGAACATTGTCTCGATGTCTGAAGTAAATACGAACTGACAGAACCACCATTTCATCACGATGTCAAATAAGTTGGCTACCAAATTTTCTCCAGTATGTTAATGTCAATTTAAAGAAGAACTACTTAGCGAACAAACAGAACCCATAAATACCACGTTCAACTTGGCTGTCTTGCTAGTTTCCTTTATCACACCATGATCAGGCAAATAAAATACTGCCCTTCCCCCCCCCCCCTCTGTATCTGACACGGGCCTCATATGATTAAGCTCCAAATACTTATTTATAAAATTTGTATAGGCCTCGGGTTGCTCATAAACTTGTGCTCTAAGTGCTTGAACATACAAAGAGCAGCTTGGTATCACCTTGTTCTCTGATCTTCCAGCATTTTGGGTTCATCTTTGAAGAGTAAACACACCATATAACGTCCAGAAGCATCTTGGGAAAAGGTGTTTTTGAAGAAGGTTCCTTAGTATAATTCGTCAGGATTACAAGAAGGCGTAATTGCAGGAGGTTCCTCAACTTCCCAAAACTTTTGAATCAGATCGTCTAAAGAATGAGCTTCAGTGTCAATCAATACAAGAGACCTGTCCAAATTACCATGACAACTGTTAGGTAAGGGACCTGATAATAGCCATCCTAATTTAGTAAAAGTAGCAATTGGCTCATCAGAGTCACCTTTACATATGGAATCCTGTATTATAGCAGCATAAACTGAGGCGTCTAAGAGCATATCGATTCTATCAAATGAAAAAAAAGTAGAATCGTCAAGGTTTAGACCACAAAATAGATCCAAATTCAGAGCACTAATACCTACTAAGGGTTGATACGATGAAATTTTCGGAACAACTAAAGCTTTCAGTTCATAGTTGAACGAAGACTCAAAATGTGGCTTAATAGTGACATTGACAGATGACCGTTATACTACAGTCAACTGACCATCAACGCCTAATAAAGACGTATTTACAGCTTTTCGTTTAAGCTTTAATAATTTTACAAGGGATTTAGAAATAAATGAACTCTATGAACAATGATCAACTAAGACTCTAAGTAAAAATTTGAAGCCGTCAGGTCCGACAACATAAATCCGAGCTGTGGTAAGTAGTATACTAGGGCTTCGATACGGACCAAAGGATTGCACACGGAGACTAGAAGTCTTTTCACCTTTATCCTTTTCCTGAGTTAGAGTTGTCGTATTACTTACAGATTGAATGGATCCTACAGACTTACCTTTGTGCATTACAGTGTGGTGCTTTTGATTGCAAGTATGACATCGACTCATAGACGTACAATCTACAGTCTGATGCGAGCCCAGGCAGTTGAAACATAACCCCTTTTCCCAGAGAAACTCTTTTTTCGTTTCCCAAGATTAAGACTTAAACTTCTTACAAGAGCGTACCAAATGTTCCTGATGACTATAATAACACTGTGGATGGTTTTCAGCAATATTCTGATGAAAATTAGCAGATTTACCCTCGGAAGTTGTAGGAAAATTCGAGGAATGAGTAGGTTGAGCTCATAGGGAAGGATTTTCTCCACTTGGTTGCGTAAAGGCATCAAGAGTGAGAATCTGATTCGATAAAAACTCACGTGATTGTTGCAGACTAGGCGGGTTATTTGTGCTACCTTAGTGCTTATGCCAATCTCTATTCGTCTGATAATCGAACTTGCTCACAGTAAAAGCGATAAGAAAATCAGCATCACCAACGGAGCGATTAAGAGAAACCAAAGAATTAACAGAACTCAAAATTTCCTTGGATATTCTTTAAACCCAAAAATGACATCCATTTTTCATTGAATTACAATGAAAAATCGTAGAATTGTATGAAGCAAATAATCTACGTTTATTATCGTAAGAAGCCAAAAGCGGTTCACAGGCCTGATTAAAATTATCTTCGGTCGAATGTATAGCATTTATCAGGTCAGAAGCTTCCACCTTGAGATGAGTTCTAAAATTTTAGTATTTAATTATGGGGGGAGCTTCACCTTTACGATGTACTTAAGCCCAGAAAACATCCCAAAAGACTTCCCAATCTTTAAATTTACCAGAAAAGTGAGGTATATAAATTAATGGCAATGAGCAGTTGTTATGCAAAGCTATCATAGAATCAGAATTAGGGTTAGAACCCATAAAAGGATCAGCCTTGGGATTCGATTCTAATGACGAAAAATAATTATCAAAATCTCCAGACAATAAATGAAACACATCTTCAACGATATCAAGATAACCTTTAGTAAAATAGTCATGTCTATAATCCTACCCTGCCCTCTGGTCATTTTGGGCTGTCCTAATTTTTTGAAATTTATTGATTGTGTTATATAGAACCTTTTGTTGTTTAGAAAACTCATCCATTTTGAAGCAAAACTATGACTATTAATCTAACTATTAATCAAACTGTTGACGGTACAGAGCAAGAGTTCAGCCAACTAGTAAAATAAAAAATCACAAGCAGAACTTATTCAGTAGCCTAACAGAGCTTAAAAATGGTGAATATGTTTTATACTTATTAATGAAATAAGCGTTAAAGGGTCTCTAAGCTTGCAACAAATTAAGGACGTTCATTACAGTTAGAAGAAAAATGTAGAGAGTGTAGTGAGGGGAAAGCGAGCATGTGGCAAAAGCCAGCAACTGTTTTCCATGTATAAGTATACCTATATACATGCGTCTGACACAGTTTTTTTTATTTTATTGTAAAAGTAACCAGTGGATCCCTCTGAAAATGGAATATAATTTTTTTTTGTGGTATTGCGTCATGCAAAAAAAAGTGGGCGAATTGTACAAACCGTTTTCCTATAAAGTCGATTTTTATGTAACAACTCCATAAGGTTGCGTGATAAATTGCGGTTTTTTTGTCACGCAATATCTAAGAAACAGTACAGTGAAACGATCTAAAAATTTATATGAAACTTTATATTATTTTTCTGAATATACTGTCAAAATTTTAGACAGATTCTACTAGAAGCGCTATGTGTCATGAACGTTTTTACTAAATAATTGCAAATGATTATAAGTTTCTTTGATCTTATAGTAAATGTTATAAACAAAAGAAAACATTATAAGGCAATAACTTCTTAGCACTATTTTTTGAAAAAATAAAACACAATATGAAGTAATTACACAATATGAAGTAATTGACTTGAAAATCCACGTTAGGCAAAACAAAAGAAATGTTATTTTGATTGGCTCAAACGCCATTACGCTTTTTAAAGTATAAAAGAGAAACAAAAGTGGTAAGCTATGGAAGCTCTTATGAGTCGGAGCATAGTAGTACAGAGCTACTTGACTCTACGAGCGAGCGAGGTGGACTGCCGTCAGCAGCAGTAGGCAGCAGTGACTGCAACGCAAGTAAAGAGCCTATTGGTCAGTTAGCATAGCTAATGAGTAGATGTTATTGGTCGAGCTCCTACTATTTTAACCGCAAGAATATAAATCAGAACAGAACTTAAAACTTACAAATAATCCATAGAATAATGATCAATATATTTATTTTTCTGTTATACTCTATTAAACATCGATTTTTTAAATTTTATTATATTTAGAAAATTAAGAGTGGTTTTTAAGGTTTGAAATAATGTAAAGTTGATTCTAATTTTAAGCAAGAGTGCTAAATAATATTAATTATATATGTTAAAATGAGATAGTTATCTATAAAATGCCCAAATCTTTATTCTTTTCTTTCGTTATTGTGACGGGTAGTTTTTACTTAAAAAAAAAAGCATACCTAAGGACCATGTAACTTTTGATTTTCAGGGTAAGATGTGCTTAATTCAAAATTATCAGAAAAATCAGTCCACGGTGAGAGAATTCGGAAGTTGCACCCTATTTTGCTCGTTGTTCACTAGACTATTGAAAAATTTACATTTTCGTATTTTGCTGCAATATTTCGATTACCACTCTTAATTATTTGTCAGTTACATAGCTAATTTTTCTGATATAGTTTATTTATTTTGTTTTTAAATAATTTCTATTAAAAAGTTTTGTAGAACTACAAATTCATATGATACTCAAAGATTATGAATGTGTACAACATGATATTTATCACGAACTAAACAGATAAATTGTATAAAATATATATGTACAAATTTTCTTATTTATGTTTTTTATTCAAGCCTTATCTTCTTTATTACTACAAAATACTTCTGTAATCAACATCGTATGATTAATTGTCTTCAGTGAGAACATATAGGTTTCGGGCATTCGATACTTTTGAACAGGCAACAGACAGCTGACCATGTGGAAAACATGGAGTACTTCAGTGTACTCCAGCTACTTTTAAAGTCTGGCCCTGTGACTTGTTGATAGTCATTAAAATTAATTTATTGATGGGAACTGCAAACGTTTGAATTAAATGACAGATTATTTGAAATAATAGAAGTCCGTGGAATCAAAACTACACCTTCTTTAAATTTTTCTGTTACAATAGGAGCTTTTACTTCACTTCTTTCAATCTTAGTGATAAGTAGTCTAGTACCATTGCACAACTTTGGTGCATCGAGATTTTGCATCAAAAAAACGTGTATGCCAACCTTTAATTAGAGACGATGTAATGGCACTCCTGATAATTCCAATGAGATCAAAAACTCTACGGGATATGTAGTGCTATTATCACCCGCTATTACGATATCTTCTGCGTATACAATATTGTTTCACCGATTGCGCCTTTTTTTTTTTTTTTTTTTTTTTTTTTTTCTTTTTCTTTTTTTTTCCTCTTTTTCCTGATCCTTCTTTTTTTTTCTTCTCACTTTTTAATTTCCCACATTCTTTTTTTTTTTAGTATAAGATGCTCTTTTGATTGAGTTATATTGCGAAATTTATGAGTAACAGTAAGAAAGAACATACTTAAATTGAAAATCAAAGCTGCTAATAGCATAGGGTCGCTTACAAAGAGACGGAGAAGGGTACGGTTCTTTTACGGACGAATTAGCATTGCTTTCATAAAAATAAAGTAAAAAGGCCAAATTAAAGGTTATATCTTTATATTTACAAAACCCTTTATTCGTACAC
Organism: Copidosoma aretas; assembly: GCA_030522625.1. Lineage (NCBI taxonomy): Eukaryota > Metazoa > Arthropoda > Insecta > Hymenoptera > Encyrtidae > Copidosoma > Copidosoma aretas. The sequence goes on from JAPYYV010000309.1 coordinate 8,348, forward strand.
CTAAAAACTCCGTTCCCTTTAAGTATACATGTGAAAATTGTTATCTTGTGCCAATATTCATTTACCTTTGTGACAAGCCTTGATATTTTTACTTTCTGTTATGTTGTTACAAACTATTTTTAACACTAGAAATTCAAAATGTTTGGCTTTTAGATTATGTAAAAAAATTAAAACTAAAATTGTCATAATAGTATTGTATCATCGAATAGTAATCATCAAAACGTAAATTAAGCCTTATTTTTAAATTACATTCTGACTACGATTTTTTTTTGGAGAATGTTCATTAAATTTACAGGTAAGGATTGTACGTTTTATATTACCTACAGTTTTTTCTTATTTTCTATTATCTCAGCTTTATGGTCCAACAGGAATTTTAAAATTACCTCTTTTCCTTCACAAGATATTATGTTTTGAAAAAAAACACCAAGTCCGCCCACTGTTTGACGGACTCCATACCAACGTCTTTACTTGCTTGTTTTTCACGCTTTTCTTGCTCTCCCACTCTAAAAATTTTTAAAAGAGTTATCCACGTGTTGCTCTTCTTATACTTGTCAATTTTATTTTTTTTAATTGCGGCCAACTTCAGAAAATGTCAGAAACTTCCAAGCCATTTATCACCACGAGAAAATAATTTTAAGCAACAAATAATAGCTCTATAATAAAGAGAAGGTCAAACTCTATCGATTTGCATTTGAATATTTTTTTAGGTTTTTCCCAGTCTGATCGAGCAGGTTAAACACATATTGCTCGGGCAAAATATGCGCCACGCGTGTAAAGTCGCCCAATTTTGCTAGACGCGCCGATATACATACGCACATATATGTACACAAAGATTTACACTAATAAAAGTCCGACAAATGCTGCCGCAAATATATTTACATCCAGCAGTATAATCTGTTATCTTTTCTGTGATCAAAAAATTTTTTAACACGAACGTGAATCGAAGATGTCGGACTCTATTTCATTAGCAAATGTATTGAAAACAGACCTTAAGGATTACACTTATTAACATGGAATACCTAGATCAAGGCCATCTGATGCTGACAGCGCCGTGAATCATGATAAGATGACTATGGCAGCAATGTTTATGCTGTATTATGATGATAATAACTGTATTACAGAAGATCTTCTTTTCAACCATAAAACATTCAAAATACTTGGAAGGTACATTTACTGATTAGAAAACTTCCAACAGTTTCATTAAATTATACAGACATGCATGATATAGCACTGCAACACGTATACAAGGTTAAGAGTCACACAACAAATCCTACTACTACAAAGCAGATCAAGGAAATTCCCAGACTGTGCCTGGCACTTTAGTGCTTAACCGGGAGACGAATTCGACTACCCAGGACCATCGCGAGAACGAAAAACGCCATCTACGTCTCCGTGGTCTATGACCGACGCTTCGGTATAAGAACGTTTGTTTTTGTGAGTCACCCGGCGAACACAGACTACCGGATCATAAATGGTACGTTAGAGCATCTTGGTGATCTTGAGAGCGCTGGAAACAGCGATGCCAAAAAGCACAGAATCATCCAAAGTTCTCTAAGGGTAAAGCAGGTAGACCTGGCTAAAAGCAGAGGTTCTATCAAAGTAGAAAAAAAAATCTTTTAATAATCCCTAGAAAGTAATAGTTGAGCGTATATGCCGTCGTAGTTACTGCACACGCGCACGATCAACATTATAAGAATCGTTAGCGTTATTAAAAGAATATTTTTGTACTCCAATAGAATCCCTGTTCTGTCTTCATGTTAGGCGTTTAAGTGCTAGAGGCACGTCGTACGATATTTATTTACATTAAGTGGCCATAGACTATGGCTGCGTTTATATTTTTTGTTCCAAATGCGTGTTATCGATGTTCTTGAGCAACAGCGTGACTGTAAGGAGAGATTTCAATGCTATTAACGTCAATAATAGCTCCCATAGATACACTTCACGTAATAAGTTGTCTGCTCGTGTATTGCAAACTTGCTTTGTATGGGTCGACGGTTGCTCAGCAGTAGAGTCGCAGTATTGTCGATCTACAAGATTCAGCACCATTTGGCGTGGCTAGTACTTGGAAGGGTGACCGCTTAAGCCAGAGCTTACCCGTTTAGCCTAAGCTGTTGATTTCAAGGGTCGAATAACTGTTTCTCTTACGCTACGGCAACGCGATCATAGGTGTGCAGAAGTTAGTCCTGGTGTTTATTCGTAAACATCAGGTCATGACTCAGGCAATATACCGATAAAATATACGAATCAACCCAACGTACCCAAACCTAATGTAATTAAAATACAATGTACTATCGTAATATAATAACGTGATAAAAAACCATCGCAGCAATAAAAGCCTTTAAGGACTTAATGAAGTTTTGAATGAATAAATTACGCCAGTAGGTATTTATTTATAAAAGAAAAAAAATACTACACGGAATGAGGTAGACATGAACGATTTTTTCCGATTTCTTGAAAATCAAACCAATTAAAACAAGAGATCGAATAATTTTTTTTTATTTTTTCTTAGTGGGATTGTCTGCAAGCCATATTGTTGTACTGCGAGTATACAGTAATGTACAAACGGCTTATTTTGTTATAATTCAATCCACTTTATACTCGTCAGTATACCTTTAGGCCTTTATTCGGAGAGGTAAAAGCAACTTTCTTATTAGTGTAACTGTAAGACATTTTCACGCTTTCAGCGGAATGAAGAAATGAACGAGGCCCTGTCTTATATTGATTAAGGTAACGGAATTTACAGCCGTTACACAATAGGCTAGAGATAGACTACTACGCTACTCCAGTACTCTACCTCAGGGATAATTTGTTAACGGACCCAGACAAAACAACTCTTCTTTTAAACCTAGCTAAGGCCATTTTTAAAAGGAAAATTTGTTGTTGATTAGTTGTGGAAAAAATTACGTACTATGACGAAATAAGGAAGTAAATTTTGTGTCTAACAAAGCGATGCAATTGTACTATAAAGACTGATGCAGGCCAACATCGCAACTACAAATAGTTAAACGAAGCGAGACTCCCACTGCCCAAAGTCATCACATACATTCTACCAAGCAAGTTCAACCTTCTGTTTGAATTAATTCTTGGTGTCTCCGTTGATAAAGAGCGCAAAGTGTTGGAAAAGTATAATTTGGAAGATAGAGGAAAAAGGATGGGATTCGTTTTGTCCTTGACCGCTAGCTGGGACTCGTCAGTGTAGCGCGCTAGCGATCGAGCTACATACGAACACGTCCATCACTTGAACTGATACGCATATGTAACCACGTGGGTGAGATTTATAAAGCGTGTGACCATTGAAATTTGTATATCAATCGTATGCCAGAATCAATTAAAATATAATCAAACTCGCTGTACTACAAGTTGTTCGATTATTCGATATTGATTATATAGAATGCGACTTCTATACTGCTATGAAGTCAATGCATATGAACGTGTGGGTGCAGTGTTATTGCCCACACACTTACGCTTAAAATTAATTCTGTTCGAAAAATCGAGTATAGAAGTTGCGTTCTATATATTAAACATTGAATAATCGAACAAGTTGTAGTATGGCGAATTTAATGGAATGAGAGTTAATTCTGGCATACGATTAATATGAAAATGCTAATGATCACACGCTATATAAATCTTGCCATCGTGGTTACATACGCGTATCAGTGCAAGTGGTTGACGTATTTGTATGTAGCTAGATCGCTAGCGCGCTACACTGACGAGTCCCAGCTAGCGGTCAAGGACGAAACGAATCCCATCTTTTTCTCGAATCTTCCAAATTTTTCCTTTCTTACCCTTCGTGCTCTTTATTGACAGAGGCACCAAGCATGAATTTCAACAGAGGGTGAAATTGGCTTGGTATGGAGTCAATGCGTATGCATGTGAGTGTGCAGTGTTATTACACACACACACACACACGCTTAAAAATAAATCTGTTCGAAAAATCAGGTATATAAGCTGCGATCTGTATAATCAACTTATATTATATTTTCTAATAAATAACAGCAAGGCATCTTAGATTTACGTACATGTTTAAAATTTCATTTATTACAGAAAAGATAACAGATTATACTGCTGGATGTAGATATATTTCTGGCAGCATCCACAGGACGTTTTTAGTGTAAATCTTATCGTACATATATGTCTTTACGTATATATGGTGGTGTGTCTGTGTTCATGGGTATGTGTGTGTGTGTGTGTGTGAGTGTTTGTGTGCATCACATTCTATACCAGTAAAATACACACATAATACACACATACTTACACACGATAACACACATAGCACTGAATCACTAGAGGACGTATTTGTAATATTTTACATTATTATAGAGATGGGACAAGTTCACTGCTTCAATTTGTTTAACAAATGGATAAATCTAATGGTTAAACTTTTAGATGTTTCGAAAGTAATCTTGGAATGACGATTTAGCATCTGATAAACTATTAAATTCTGAAGGTCTGTGCCCTAAACCTGAAAAAATTGCTCAAAAACCCCGTTTTTTTTACTTTTAGCATATTTTGGTCTAAAATTGCTAAAAAAATCTCATCATTTGATAGAACGAATAAAAAAACATAAAAATTTTTTTTTTATTATTGTGAAGTATGACCCTCATAACCTAATCAATCATCAAAAATTTTATAAATTTTTTCCGGTATTACATTTAATTGCAGAAACTTCAAAAAAAAACCTATTCTTTCTGACTTATAAACTTACATTGAGAAATGTTTTTAAATGTTTTCCGAGCTAACAGTAAGGCAATAAAAAAATTTCTGCGAAAGTCCACGTTTTTAACGATAGCAGCCTCCTATCACCTCCTAAAAAGCTTGAAATTTGACTGATGGGATATTATAATATTCTCTTTTGAACTGCACATAAAACATAAATACCTAGGGTTAGGCGATTTCGACTATCTTATTTCGCTTTAGCCTTTAAATATGAATAGTGCAATATAAACTACTCATAACAAATACACTTTTTTTAACAATAATATTTTAAATAACATGGAAAATAACAAAGTAACGTTTAGAGTATAGACAAAGCAAGATACAAAGGTGCTGATGAATCTGATGATGACATTTATATTAATTTTCCCAGAATTGTCTAAAATAACTTTTAGGAAGATCTTTCCTTGCATGGATCCAAATTAGAGATAAAATCAATCGTTACATTGCCAAGAAATTCAAATTAAACGATACACTGTGTAATGGTATGAAATACAAAATTAGAAGTGAAGTTCTTACACCTTGAATGACTTCATCTTCTGGAAAAAATACTTATGTACCTATCGATTTACACAAAAATCAAGTTCTAATGGTACTAGCATTTGCAATGACTATTATCAGATTTCTTGGTCAGAGTTTTGATGAACTAGATTTTTACTTCAATAATCTGTCATTTTTTAACAACATTTATATGTATACTTACTAATTATAAATGATTTATTCATAAGTATCTTAAAAGGAGCTGAATAAAACTAAAAAAAATCCAAGTTTATGAGGGATGCGTGGTGGATAGCGGCCGGAGGGTGCTGGGAGGCGAAGGGGGCAACTGGAAAATTAAAAAAATGATTTTTTACGGAGAATCACGAAGTAAGCAATCGAAATTTCGATGAAGGAGACTGAGGGGACGTTAAGGGGGCGAAGGAGGGCTCAATCACATGTCAATAATACAAAACACGTAAAAGTATAACGAATATACCCGTTATATTGAGAGAAAATGAGGGGTAGGGGTCAAGGGGATGGAAAATAGTTCAGCCTTATCACTACATATTCATAACAATATAGGAAGATATGTATATATGTACATATATATATATATATATATATATATATATATATACACATATATCTTACTATAATTATGTATATTGTGATAAGAGTAAAAATTTTTTCACCCCTTCTCACCGCCCCCTCAACCCCCCACCCCTCAAATCACGAGTGAATACGTTCGATTTTTACAAGTTTTGTAACACCTTTATTAGATTTTCCTCTTCATTCCTCCCCCACTCGTCCCCTCCTCACCTCCCCCTCAAAAATACGATCATTTTCTCCGTGAGTTAACGTAAAAAATCTTTTTTACAATTTTCAGTGCCCTCCTAGCCCTCAACCCCCCTTAAACACTTTGAAATTTTCAGGATCTGTCGAACCCTCCTTAAAAACTTATAAATTGATACCAGATGCCTATTTTCACAGCTAAATATGGCCTAAGTCACCCAAAATACACTACATCGCCAAACTTGGCCGAAAACAGACGAATCATTCCCATTACAAATGGACCACATCACGAAAACCCTCTAACATCGTCCAACATTGCTCAAAACAACTGATTGCAGCTAAAGCCGCTCCTTTACAGCCCCTCGACACTTTTTAATTTTGCCGCACCACCTATCTAATTAAGAGGTGCGACTATTAGTCATAAGAGTTGTGAAAAAGATAACGACAAATCCGTACGCTCTAGCTTAATACGAAAAAAAACGTCTAATACAACTCTAGTACCTGCAACTGAATAACTAAATAGACTCTCACGCTAATAATGTTTATTGATAGATCAATAATTCACTAATTATTAGTACAAACGTAATATTTTATTCGATTTCAAAATAAAGTACATGCCACAATAACAACCTATTACAGGAATAATTAAACAGTGATAAGCTAAGATATCCCAATCAGATACCATGTCTTTTAAACACAAAATATCATGAGCAATCTAATTCTGTGTATTATACTTACTGTAGAGCAGTGCTCTCGAAAGTAGCATACCGAAGCGCACGGAATTCAAATCGGCTATATGGGCAAAATCACAAAAACCAAGTAACCTAACTCCTAAGCTTTTCAACCCAGTAACCCGGGGGACAGCTAATTAAAATTATAAGTAAATAAGTTATTATAAGAATAACAACATAACCTAAACCCCAAGCTTTTCAACCAAATAACCAGGGGGACAGAAAGTTAATAACATTTTTATGAAATAAATTATTTTTTGATTAACGACATAATCTAAAACCCAAGCTTTTTAACCAACTAACGCGGGGAACAGCAAGTTGATAATATAATTAGTAAATGATTTATTATAAAAATAACAACACGACCAAAATTCCAATCATCTCAACCCAGTAACCCGGGAGACAGCGAGTAAGTAATATAATAAGTAAATAATTTAACATAAAAATAACAAAAGAACCTATATGCTAAGTTTTTCAACCCAGTGACCCGGCGGATAGAAAATTATTATAAAATTATTGAATCAAATAGCTAGGGATGGGGTGACGTTCTATTTTATATTTTGTAAAAGTAAATTTCCTTTAGCTCGCTGTCCCCCACGTAACTAAGTTAAAAAGCTTGATATTTAGGTTATTTCGTTATTTTTATATTAATTTATTCAATTAGTATATTAATAACCTACCACTCTTTTGGTTACTGGGTATAACAGCTCAGGAATCAGGTTATGTTGATATTAAATACATAATTTATCTAATGAAAATGTTATTAACTCCCTGTCCCCTGAGTTACTAGGTTAAAGAACGTGGGATTTAGATTATGTGGTTATTTAATAAATAATTCATTTAATGAAAATATTATCAATTAGCTGTCCACCACGTTACTAGGTTAAGAAGCTTGGAAATTAGGTTGTGTAGTTATTTTTATAAGAATTAATTCAATTAGTACATTTATAACCCGATTTTTTTTGGGTAACTGGGTTAGACAGCTTGGGATTCAGGTTATGCTATGATTAAATACATGATTTATACAATGAAAATATTATTAATCAGCTACCCACTGGGTTACTGGCTTTAAGAACTTGGGATTAAGGTTATGTTATTATTCAATAAATAATCTATTCAACGAAAATGTTATCAACTCGCTGCCCACCACGTTACTGGGTTACAAAGCTTGGAAATTAGTTTATGTCATTATATGTATAATAATTAATTTAATTAGTACATTTATAACCCGTTGTCCCTTGGGTTACTGGGTTAGACAGCTTCAGGTTCAGGTTGTGCTATTATTTAATACATAATTTATACGATAAAAATGTTATCAACTAGCTGTCCACTTGGTTACAGCTTTTAAGAATTTGGGATTTAGGTCATGTTGTTATTCAATAAATAATTTATACAACGAAAATGTTATGGGCTCGCTGTGCCACTGGTTACTGGGTTAAACAGCATAGGATTCAGGTTATGTTGTTATTTAATAAATAATTTTACTAATTAAAATTTTATAAACTTGCTGTTACTTGGAGTACTGGGTTAAAAAGCTTGGGATATAAATTATTTTGTTTTTTTCTAATAAATTATTTACTTATTATATTATTCACTCGCTTTTTCTCGGGATACTGGGTTAAAAAGCTTTGGATTCCGGTCATGTTGTTATTTATTGAATAATTTTTTGTATTAAAATGGTCTAAACTGTCTGTCCCATGGGTTACTGGGTTAAGAAACTTGGGATTTAAGTTAGTAGGTTTTTGCGGTTATGCCCATACAGCTGATTTGAATTTCATGAGCTTTCGGATGCCAGTTTTGAGAGCACTGCTGTAAAGGTATATTATACTTTTAATTATAATGTAAAAAGACAAGGTTCGGCAGATGGCACAAGCTTTTGACAACGTAAAAAAATAATGAGTTTTAATGGCATCTAAGCTCTATATTCGTAAAAAAAATATAATTTGTTATAACAAAATTTTCTACTACTACATCGAAAATACCTATAACGCCCAGTAACGCTCACTTATAACGCTGATGATACGCATACTGAAAGACCTGTAAAATTCAGCTAAATACGGAATCCAAATAAAATAAGACCAAAGCACCTAAGACTAAACCACTATATACAATTTTCTGATCAAATTGTTTATTAATAAATAATTTATTTAGTAATTCAGAATGTGAGCAGAGTAGTCTATCGTGTTGTGAGACAACGTACATTGTATAATCATACCTTATTTCTAGAATTGGACAGATCAAACTACTCATGTAAATGGTGAAAAGAAAATTAGGCACTTGCAAACCAAGATTACGTTGTAATCCAGAAACTATAACTTAAATGGAATTGGCTAAGAAGTCCTAATCATGAAAAATATTTTTTTCATACAAAATATAATTAGCATTATTTTCCGTGTATTATATTTATTTATAGGTGTATTATACTTTTAGTCATTATGTAAACAGACAAAGTTTGATGGATTGCACATGCTTTTCGAGACAGAGAGATTCAATTAGACTCTAGGGCAAGTAAGCACCATGTTTGCCAAAAAGAACACATGTGGTTTATGCAATGTTTTAATACTACGTCTAAAAATAACCAACATTCTTTTACTAAAGGGAAACATAAAAAATGTGACGAATTCTAATACCGCGAATAAAAAAGATGATAGTAAGTAAACAATGAATGTTTTATCAATATTTATTAGGAATAAATTTGAGCTAACTTAAATAAATCCAGGTAATCAAATTAACTCGGAAAAATACAAGATTTATTAATAAATAATGTATCCACTAATTTAAATCAATTTCAAAGGAAACAAAAAATAGCAATATCTAAACGTTTAAAAAAAGAAATATTACATATAATTGAACATCATAAACGAAAGAAAAAAAGTAACTAAAGTAAAAACTATTTATCTGCTTTACTTACTGAGGTATTATAAAGTAGGGTTGTTATGATTATTTCATTAGTAATTATAGAATCGTGTGTTTGTAGTAAGTGCAGAGGAAAGTAGAATTGATGTATGAATAATTGTTTTAAAATACTCGGGAACCAATATATCATATTACACTTCTTCAGCAAACAGTATATCTAAATTAGGCTGATTTAGAACATGGATAAGTCGGTGCAGCTGATTCTGCAGTAATGTGTTCGGTGAAAATTTCAGCAATTATGTGTAAAAAGTAAAAACTTTTCTCTAGATTATGTAAAAAGAAATTTTAAGGGCGCTTCAGCGGGAGAAGTTTGGATGTCATAAGAATTTGAATTAACAAACTCGCTGATTGCATTAGTGTCCTTATTTACCTCTATAAACCATAAAAATTAGGAGATATTTGCTATCAAAATTTGCAAATTAAAAACAACTTATTGTGGAGCAACCTGAAAACTTTTATTTATAACTGTAATAATTGAGTTACACAATAAAACACTTACTGATCATAGTCAAATTCCCAATCTTTTAGATAGTACCTCGAAAAATATATGTAAAAATGGAAAGATCACTATTATACCGTAGAACATTGATCGAGTAGTAGTATAAGAAAACTAGTTGCAGAAAATCATTTTTTTTTGTTCAAACGCAACGCACACATGTTAAATATTTTTAAATTATAATCCAAGTGTTTACCAACGAATTTTATTTTTTTAAATGTATATTATCATGTTATCATATAGATAACAAGCCGTTAATATTTTATTATTTAAATCATTTTTTATTTATTTCAACAAAAAACAAAATTTACGTTCTCACAGCAGTGATACCAAATAAAACAAAAGATTTCTAGTTAGTACCACTATTTACTGTAGCCAAATAAATAACCTACAGCGATGTATCAAAGGAGGTGTAATTATAGTTGGAATTATAATAGTTTGTATTTTAGTCTAATTTCAAAAAATTTTCAAACATTTAATAAATGAAGGAATTATTCCGCTAGAAATTATAACAATAATTATCTAGTAGTACTGCTTAATCTTAAATGGGGTAGTATAAATGTAAAAAAATCTAAGGTCAGTAAAAAATAAAATTATTGACCAATATAATATCTTGTAAAGGAACAATACGCAATATTCATAATATAACGCACCAACAGAAAATTGTATTTATAAACGAATATTGAAAAGAGATTATAATTGTAAAAATTTGTAAAGAAATTTTTTTTTTAGTTGTACAAATTGAGCGAAAACTTATTTATTTATTTAAAAATTACTAAATTATTAAACTAAAAGAAATATTTATATATTAATATTAAATAATCATACTATATATATATATACTGATAAAGATAAAATCTTTTCCGCCCTCCTTATCCCCCCTTACCGACCCCTTAGCCCCCCCCCCCTTAAACTACGGGTGAGCTCGTTGGATTTCTACGTGTTTTGTAACACCGTCATTTGTTTTATTTCCTCCCTCATCTCCTCCTTGTACCCTTGAGACAGTATGCTCGGCCAGCATGATTTATTAGGTATGAGGGCAGATTTGCAACGTGGATTGCATTCATAACATTTTATTTTTAATACCAATTATATACCTGAGATATAGAATTGTAGAATAGTAATAAATTTAGGTTAAGAGTATACTGGTCTATTTTTGCAGTGTTATTTTACTTTTTTTTTTATCCTGCAATTTTAAATGTTTTTGAAAATAACTTACCGCATATTGCTATCGATAAAATCAATAAATTTTATAATTAAAGACGCTACAGCAACGCGGATATAGGTGTGCAGGAGTTAGTCCTGATGATTATTCGTTAATATCTGGTCATGACTCAGATAATACACCGATTAGATGTAAGAATCAGCCCAACGTACCCATATACAATGCAATTTAAAAATAATGTATTATCGTAATGTAATAATGTAATGAAAAACCATTGTAGCTGTAAAATCCTTTCAGGAATTAATAAAGCTTTAAATAAATATATTATGCAAGTAGGTATTTATTTATAAAAAAAAAAAAAAAATACTTCCTTTGTGCTCTGGAACATCGATGGCTTGCATGTTGTGGACAAGGATGTCGAGGCTGCCCCTGTAGTCTAATAGTCATCAGTCTTTATCATAGTCATTTATAGTATGGACCAAGCATCTGCAGAGCGTGTGTATAGCTCGAGAGAAATCATACAAATGAGTTATGTAGGTAATTCGTCTTTTTTAATCTTTGCTTTGCATTGTCCTTTACTAGGGCTGGGAGAATAGCAGTTATATATACTTCCTATGGAGAAAAAAGAGAGATACATATCCTACACAACTCATTTTGCTGAATTCAATCGAATTTTATTGGTATAGCATTGGATGCTCGGTTTATATGTCTATAGTTATCACAGACTCGACAATTAACACTGACTAGGGCCATCACAATGTCAGCTTTGGAAAAATGTTTAAGGATTCTACGCGGAATAAGGTAGAGATGAGCGATTTTTTCCGATTTTTTAAAAACACAATGAAATCACGCAAGAAATTGAATATTGTTATCTATTATTTCTTAGATGGATTGTCTGCAAGCAATATTGTAGTACTACAAGTATGCAGTACTTTACCAGCGGCTTATTTTGTTGTAATATAATCCACTTTATACTCGTCAGTATACCTTTGGGCCTTCATTCGTAGAGATGAGAGCAACATTATTATTAGCGTAACTGTTAGACAATTTAACGCTTTCAGCGGAATAAAAAAATGAACAAGACGCTGTCTTATATTGATTAAGGTAACGGAATTTATAGCCGTTACACAAGAGGCTAGAAACAGACTACCACGATTCTCCAGTACTCTACCTCAGGGGTAATTTGTCAACGGACCCAGACAAAACAACTCTTCTTTTAAACCTAGCTTAGGCCATTAGTAAAAGGAAAATTGGTTGTTGATTAGTTGTGGAAAAAATTACGTACTATGGCGAAAGAAGGAAGTGGATTTTGTGTCCAACCAAGCAATGCAATTGTACTTCAAAGACTGGTGCAGGCCTACATCGCAACTACAAAAAGTTAAAAGACGTGGGACTCCCATTGCCCGAAGTCTTAACATAAATCCTACCCCCGGAATTCCAATGCAAGTTTTAGATACGTCTGCCTTCACAGAAGAGCGAATAATGTAAAAGGATCACAAATCTCTTGAAGCAGTAAGTCAGTAGCTTTTATCTGACTTTGGAAGGTATTTCTAAGATAATTTGAAAAAAAAAACTATTATTTCTTTCGTGCTGCCGTAGCTTTCGAGTGACTTTTGATCGTAATCGCGTATGCGAGTGTACTTAGGCTCTAGACGTTTTCTTCTGTCTAGGCTGCTGTCAATATTCTCTTTAGGATTCCTTTGAAATTCACGCACAAGCCAAATTTATCTAGAAATTAGGATGTCTACAATCTCTATCTTCGATATCCAAGTGAGCTTTCCGGGGATCACCAGTGGGCTAGGGCATAATTCACTAAATCTGTCAGCCTTCTAATAAAGTGATAAAACGCTTTTAGTGATCATATTATCAGTATAACTTTACTAGCACAAAATTAGTACGAGCTTAAATGTTAAATTCTATTTATAAGACGATCGCTGACGCTTTTTCAGAAGCAAATACCCTAATAAAACGTCTGCAAGGCGGCTTTAAGAAGTATTTACATTTTTTTTATGACTTTTTTTCTCCTGACAAAATTCGTCAAATGTTAGAGACCGTTTTTTCATATCGTAAGATGGCTGAAAAAATTAGTGAATAAAACACCTAGCACTTGAGCCCCTAATATGAAGACAGACCGGGGAGTTTATTGGAGTACAGATAATATCTCTAAAAATAGCTGACTTCTTTTATGATGTTCAGCGTGCGCATGTGCAGTAACTACGATGGTATGTGGGCTTAACTATTATTTCCTACGGATTATTGAAAAAAAACTTATTTTTACTTTAATAGAATCTTTTCTTACAGCTAAGACTTTTTGCTTTAGCCTAAGAGAACTTTGGATACTTCTATACTTTTTGGCATCGCTGTTCTGAGCGCTTCCAAGATTATCAAGATCCTCTAGCGTACTATTTCGGCTCCGGTAGTCTGTGTTCGACTAGTGACTCATAAGAATGAGCTTTTCTATGACCTAAGCGTCGGTCATGGAGCACGGTGACGTAGATGGCGCTTTTCGATTTCGCGATGGTCCTGGGTAGTCGAATTCGTCTTCCGGTTAAGCACTAAACTGCCAGGCACAGTCTGGGAGTTTCCTTGATCTGCTTCGTAGTAGTAGGATTTGTTGTGAGACTCTTAACCTTGTATACGTGTTGCAGTGCTATATCATGCATGTATGTATAATTTAATAAACTAGTTATGGTAGACGCGCTTCGCGCGCTCGAATTATGTTGATTCTTCCTTCGATTTACATTTACGAATGTTTTTCTATTTGTTTCATATTTTTCTGTTCATATATATGTTAACTCAACAAAATAATTTTCTTGCGTTTTCCATCATGCCAAAAGTAGAGATTTCCAATATGTGGTTCTTTAACACTGGGATTTTTTTTTAGAAAAAGAGATGTAGTAAACATTGTATGTCTATTATTTGTTTGATTGAAATTTTTTTAATTTCAATACTATGATCAATACTTTGAGGTTTTAGATTTGTAAATTCATATTTATTCACAACGGTGACAATGAGATTTAAAAGTAGAAATAAATCAAATCTTAATCTGGATAATTTTTATAATGTCGTCAACTTTCTTATTCGATTATCTGCTACAATTAAACGAATTTATCATTTAAAATAACCAACTTAAATAAACTAGTCGATCTGTTTGAATCAAGAAAAATTAAATAATTAATAGTTTTTATTTTAAAGTCATTCTATTTTAAAATTATATTAACTATTATATAATTCTTTTACATCTTATTTCCAAATTTACTTGCTCGTTATAAGTCTCGATCAATCACAGAACGAATAAAAAGGCTTCAGTCACGTGACAATCAATCTTTTTAATAAATCCTCTGGAAGTCCTGAGATCCATAAATCTACCTGCCAAGTATCTTAAAAGTTGTATAGTTGCAAAAGAAGATCTACTGTATTATTGTTATTATTATCTTTTTACAGAATTTACATTGATGCCATAGTCATCTTATTATCATAATTTTACCGCACTGTCGGCATCAGATGGCCATGATCTGAGTATTCTATGTTAGTAGGTCTAACCCATGTTTTTTACAACTTTCAAGCAATTTTGAATATAATAAATTCAATTACACTTGCCATACTACGACTTGTTTGATTATATAATAGTCAATATATAGAACGCAGCTTTTATGCTCGATTTTTCGATCATAATTATTTTAAAGTGTGTGTGTATGCAATAAAACTTTACCCACACATGCAAACGCATTGACTTTATACCAAGCAATTTCAACCCTTTGTTGAAATTCATACTTAGTGTCTCCGTTGATAAAGAGTGCAAAGTGTTGGAATGGTATATTTTGAAGGATAGAGGAAAAAGGATGGGATTTGTTTCGTTCTCGACCGCTAGCTGGGACTTGTCAGTGCAGCGGCTAGCGATCAAGCTACATTCAGACTCGTCTATAACTTGCACTGATACGTGTATACGAAGACGATATTTATATAGCGTGTGACCATTGAAATTTGCATACTATTCTCTTATAATTAAACTCGTTGTACTACCACTTCTTAGATTATTTAATACTTATTATATAAAACGTGACTTCTATACTGGTATGAAGTCAATGCGTATGCATGTTTGGGTGCAGTGTTATTGCACACACACACGCTTAAAAATAAATCTGTTCTAAAAATCAGATATAGAAGCCGCGTTCTATATAATCAATTTATATTATATTTTCTAATGAATTACAGCAAGGCATCTTAGATTTACGTACTTGTTTAAAATTTCATTAATTACAGAAAAGATAACAGATTATACTGCTGGATGGAGATATATTTCTGGCAGCATCCACAGGACGTTTTTAGTGTAAATCTTATCGTACATGTATGTCTTTACGTATATATGGTTGTGTGTCTGTGTTCATGGGTATGTATGTATGTATGTGTGTGTGTGTGTGTGTGTGTGTGTGTGTGTGCATCACATTCTAAACCAGTGGAAAACAGACATAATACACGCATACTTACACACGACAATACACATAGCACTGAGACCACCAGTGGACGTATTTGTAATATTTTACATTAATATAGAGATGCGACAAGCTCACTGCGTCAATTTGTTTAACAAATGAATATATCTAATGGTAAAACTTTTACATATTGGGAAAACTATTTAGGAATGACAATTTAGCATCCGATCAGCTAATAAATTTTGAAGGTCTGTGCCAAAAACCTGGAAAAATTGCACAAAAACCCGTTTTTTTTCCATTTTTAGCATATTTCGGTCTAAAAATGCTAAAAAAATATCCTCATTTGATAAAACGGATAGAAATACATAAAAAATATTTATCTTAATCTTAGCAAAGTCTGACCGTCATAACATAATTAATCAGTAAAAACTTCATAAATTCTTCCTGGCATTACTTTTAACCCAAATTTTTTTTAAAAAATACCTAATCAATACACTTTTTTTTAACAATAATATATTAAATAACATGAAAAAGAGCAAAGTAACATCTTGCAGTATAGACAACGCAAGATACAAAGGTGTTGATAAATCTGATGATGATATTTATATTAATTTTTCCAGAAAAGTCTTAAATAACTTTTGGGAAGATTTTCCTCTGCTTACATTTAAATTAGAGATAGAAGCAATCGTTATATTGATAAGAAATTCAAATACGATCGATATACTGTTAAATAGTACGCAATACAAAATAAGAAGTAAAGTTTTTGTACCTTGAATAATTTTAACTTCTGGAAACAATACTTTCTTACATGTCGATTTACACACTAATGAATTTCTAATAGTATTAGTATTTGTAATGACTAATGATAAATAATTTTGTCAGAGTTTTGATAAACTAGGTCTTTACTTTATTAAGCCGTTTTTTTTTTCATGAATGATTATGTGTATACTAACTAACTATAAATGATTAATTTATAGTTTTTTAAAAACAAGCTGAATAAAACTGAAAAAATTCAACGTTTATGAGGGTTGCGGGGCGGGTAGCGGCAGGGGAGTAGGGGGCAGGGAGGCGGAGGGGGGCAACTGAAATATTGGAAAAATGATTTTCACGTAAAAGGGAGAAAACAATTGAATCTTTGATAGAGGAGGCTGCAGGGGCGGTAAGGGGGCGAAAAAGGACACAATTACATGACAATCATACAAAACACTTTGAAGTATAACGAATATACCCGTTATTCTAAAAGATAATGAGGGGTAAGGGTCAAGGGGGTGAAAAAGATTTTATTCTTATTACTATATGTATTATCTCGTATATATATTTTAAATAAAACGCTCGTTTTGATTTTGGCGGTTGAGTGTTCAAATATAAGTCAATCAATCATAATATTCTGATTAATATAAATTTTACATTGTAAAATAAAATGTATCGCTATAAAAAAACAAAACAAAAAAATACATTTTTTATGTTTATTGTTGTGTACAGAAAATAAAGTGACACAACGGAAAATTCAGTTTTCTGTTCTATTTATTAATTAATGAGGTAATTGTTACATTTAAGTTCTAATTTTTTTATTTGTAGGTTCTGGGTTGGGATAGCATTCCCACACTAAATAATCCCCAATGGAATTTCTACATAAAGCATTTAATGCTTTGAAAGAAATTACCGGATATGTTAATAAAACTACATTGATGTAAGTAAAAGCTTCTTCAGATCATATATATCTTCTTCATTATCATAGTACATATCGGATAATTTGGACAGTTCGTTTTGCAGGATGCGGTCAAAATGTACTTTATGAATTTTCTTAGTCCCTCCATGGTTTTTCTAAAAAAAAAAGAAAAAAAATGTATATCACAAAAATTATAGTAAGTGTATAATATTTTTACTATATTTACCTTTATTATCTGTGGTTTTTCTTCTGAATACTCCTTATATCCCTCAAACTCGGAAATAATTCCTTCTTCAAAGAGGTTTACCAAATTGGAAATTTCGTATTTTGATTGTATAGGTCTAAATTCTTCGTTGAACTCTTCCAATAAAATTCCCTCTATAACCTTATTGCAATTATTTATTAAAAGGTGATGATCAATACGGTTTACCACGAACTCGTCTGAGAAATGAAAAGATGATATTACTATACGTTTAGGTATAGTAAGATTGATTTAATATTACTCCTCCCTATTCGCCAAAAACCATTCCGTAAACGATATAAGGATTTCGGTCGTAAGTAAATCGATCTTCCCGTTGTTATAAAGATTCCGTTTGACACAACATTTAGGAATCTTTCTTCTCGGGTGTACTCCATTAAATTAACCTGTATATATACATATATATAATGTATATTTTTTTTTTCACTAAAAGTACAATAAAAAAAAAGGAGATAATTCCCTCCAAACACTAACTAGTACCCGATACATATTTTCTGTTTCACTGATTTTATGACATACTACTTCAGGAATATAAATCGGACTGAATTCTTTTCCGCTCATTTTTTTTTACTATACCTCCGCGCGCAGGAAAAATTTTGCAATATTGCAATTCTTTTCGAGCACTGACATTTACTCACACAATTCAGCGCTATAATTCATAATTTTTTTCCCTTTTAACAGCCAAGTTCTTGTTTTTAAGTATAACCCAAATCAAGTAATTTTTGAAACACGCTTATTGTTGTGAATATGTAAAACATTGTAAAGATAACATTTTGGTGGACGAATTAATCAATTGAAAGATTTAAAATGATATGTTTGTTTATCATTACAACCAAAATTGTATCTCTTATTACTCTGATTTGAGCAATTATATGATTTATTGTGAATTACGAAAAATTGTATCTTTGTATCAATGACCATGTAGAATAATTTTTTGGAGCAACGGATTTCTTCTCATGCACTAATATTAGTAGTTTCTGGCCTTAACTGAAGATTATACCAATTTATTTAAACTCTATGATATTTATTTATACGACAATACTTACTTGTGGTGGAAATTATTTTTTTCTTCTCTTCTGTTTTCTCTCCTCAACTTCATAAAATATAAAAATTGAATTCATCAACTATGCCTAGACTTATGACTGTATAAAATTGACTAAGTGTTACAAGTGCAATACCAGTGATAGTGATGTGTTTTGTGTAATAACGCTATCCGAAAATTCTTTTGTGCTGTTACTTGAGACATAACCTTCGACTTCACCGTTGTAAAGCAGGATTGGTTCTGTATTAATGTCACATGTTAAAAGCTAAGTTACGAACCATCAGAAGCTGTAAGATACGCCTACAGTATCCTACTACCAATTAATACGGCAGTGGCAATGCTTACGAGTGTGATAAAATACCTACTATCACCTTCATTGCTTATATGCTATTGGGAGCGAGAATGAAGTTGAAGGGGAGAATGGCGCTGACTGTCATTTTAACATGTGATCTTATGTACGTTCCCCCAGAATGCCGACGGCAGCCGCTTTAGCTAATTTCTTGCCATAAGATATAACATGGAGATTCCCCCGAAACGAGGACAGCACATGTCATTCTCGCTCCCAATAGTATGGCTGAACGATACCGGTCATCCACCTTGGCCGCTTATATTACAATAGAGGTCGTACTTAAAACAGGTGTGGCTATATCACTGTGAACTACTATCCAGTAGTATACAGTGTACAATCTACGAAATTACAATGACTCTAAAATATAATATTATTAATATATGTATACTTAACATCTGATTAATTTTTTTCTCGAATCTTATTAAATTGACTACCAGGATATCAATATACCTGTTCATCTCGGAACATTGTTTCAACACATCTTCATAATTTTCTTTTATGAATTACTTAATGTGTAAATTAAAAATCTTTATGTATGACACATGATGATTTCTTTGGTCTTCACTTTTAATATTGTCGAGGGTGGCAATCAGCTAAGGGAGGTTGTAGTATATCCTGTGTCATGTATCCAAGTATATTATGGTCATGTGTAGGTGTTTGTATGAGTGTTTATGTAAGTGTATTTCTAATTTCGTATTATTGCAAACAAATCTTCGTAAGTAAGAATTCGAGCGATCAGCATTACGATATAGTTTGTAAAACCACTGCTCCAAAACCTTGAGATTTATACGATTTGCAATTGATTCAGTTAATAAATGTTTTCAAACATCCTTTCGAAATCAATACGCACTTAAAGTGCAAGTGATCAGCAATCTTAACCATCAGGCTTTGTTTGGACTTAAGTAATAACTGGACTGCGTCGATTTTTAAGTCCAATACCAACTTGACTTGCCATTCTTAAGCGCGAGAGCATATAAGCTCCTTCCGCGTACCATTGTTGGCCTTTACTGTTTTGTCAAGTAAACTCTAAGTAACTGCAGAGATTCGAGTACTCGAAGGCGATCTCTCTAAAGTAGAGTAAAGCTTTAAAAATATTTAGAGCCGTGTTTAGTCAGTGTATGAAGCACAATCTAACTCGATAATTCTTGACTTCCAAGATTATAAGTAGTGTTCGGATTTGTTCTGCTAAACGAGAGTGGGTCTTTAGAAATCTTTTAAGAAAAGTTTAGTCAGAGTATACCAATCCAACGCGTTAGTCTGATTTCAGGAATTATAAGTAGTATCACTGGATCTTGTATGAGCAAAACGATCCGTAATCTTAAAGTGAACGTCAGAGGAGCGGTTCAAGCAAAAGAACCGTCGAAAAGGGTTTCTGACATAAAAGAGCAGCCTACCATCTATCCAGCCACGGGTGCTTTCGTGTAATTTAGGACTCGGTGGTACGATCATCCATGGAATAACTTGCGACTGCGTGAGCACGAGCAGCGGTTGAACTGGGGTTACTAAAGTAAGTTTAAGTTTAATTATAGTAAACAACAACTAACGTTAAGGAATAATTATTTGTATCCACGAATTCAAAACCCTTATCAATTTTTGTGTTCCACATTTATTTTGTATTCGGAAAGAAGTTATACTTTATAAAATTTATTTCAACTGATTAAAGTGATACTTCGTTGTTAACAGGACACATTTGGTATTTAAATCATTTCAGTTTAAATAACAACTAAACAATCCAATATATTCGAGTAACTGTGAAGAATTCTTACTGACAACGAATACTTCACAAGGACGTATGATAACAGACCACATACGTATTAGCGTCGAGCTGACGACACTTTAGAAAGCATATACTAAGTGCGAGCAATATAGGACTCTAAAGTCAGCGACTGGTTCTCAACGAATAAAATAAAATAATTCTTACTCGAATTCACGACGTCTGCCCTTCATCTGGAACTACGGACTTAACGTTATCAAAATTTATTACGAAAGGAAAAACATATTTTGGGGGGAAGCGGGAGGGTAAGCAGGGAGGAGTCTGGTAAGGAGCCAAGAGGGAACTAAGTAGAGTGGGGGGGGGCAAGGGGGCTAGGGAGGAGCTAGCTTAAATGATTTAAAGTACATATTTTAGGGTAAACAGAAACGAATTTTACCTTATTTTTAGGGGTGAGCTGAGGGGGACCCGGGGGGGGTGAGTGGGAGCGGAAAGAAATAAGGGGGAGCGAGGGGAAGCTAGTACTCACCCTGAAACTATACAACAATATAATATAGGAAAATTATTTGTTTGGGTTCCTTTAAATTTTTGACTTCAATTTTTCAATGACTTACCTTGATTATTGATACCTTGAATTCTAATTACAAGATGTATGATAAAAAATTTTAATAGTTATAGGGGTGATTCATATGGGTGATTGTATACTTATAACAAAGTAATAGTATTGTTCAAATTTATTACAATAGGCAAAACATATTTGGGCGGAGCTAGGGGCGGTAAAAGAGTAGACCGGAGATAGCCAAGAAGGAGCCGAGGAAAATAGGGTGGGGGAATTGAGGGGAGCAGGGGGGCTGGCTTACATTATTTAAGGTCATATTGTACGATAAAAAGAAATGAATTTCACCTTATTTTAGGGGGTAGCTGGGGGGGAGCGGGGGGGGGGGTGGGGGTAAGCGGGAGCAAGGGGGAGCGGTAGTAAGCTAGTACTCACAATTAAATCATACAACTTATATGATATAGGACGATTATTTGTTCGGTTTCTATTAATTTTTTTACCTTAATTTTTCAATGACACCTTAATTATTCATACCTGGAATCCTGATTACAAGATGTATTATAAAAATTTTTTATAATTATTGTGGTATAGTGGGTTTTTTACATAGGTATTTATATACTTAGAAGATAGTACTATTGTTTCCAAATTTATTACGAGAGGAAAGTCAGTTTTTGGGGGGAAGCTAGGGGAAGGTAGGGGGGAGTCTGGATGTTGTTGAGTAGGAGCCAAGGGAAAAAGGGTGGGGGAGTCGGAGGGAGCGGGGAAAGCTAGCTTAAATTATCTGAGGTCATATTTCACGTTAATAAAAAATAAGTTTGACTTTATTTTTAGGGGGAGCGGGGGGGAACAGGGGGCTGTAGGGTGGTGCGCAGGAGCGGGGGTGGGGGGAGATAGCACTTACACTAAAACCATACAACTATATGATATAGAAAGATTATTTGTTCTGTTTTAATTAAATTTTTTTCAAATTTTTCGATGAATTACCTCGTTTATTAATACCTCGAATTCTAATAAGAATATGTTTGATGAGACATATTAATAATTATTAAGTTGTAGTTGGTTTTTCATGTAGGTATTTGTATACTTATAAGAAAGTACTATTGTTGTCAAAATTTATTACGAAAGGAAATACATTTTTTTGGGTGAAGCTGGCTGAGAGGTAGGTTGGAGTCTGGTGAGGATGTAAGGGAGCAAAGGAAAGCGGAGGAGAGGGAGCTAGCTTGAATTGTTTAAGGTCATATTTCACGATAAAAAGTGAAGAATTTTACATTATTTTGGGGGAAATCTGGGGAGGAGCCAGTATTTACCCTAAAACCATGCAACTATATAATATAGTTAGGTATGTTATTGATTAAACATGCAACGACATTGTAGAATTTTGTTTACATTTACATAATATTAGTAATTATAACGCATAACATATTTTTTACCTTTTAATCTTTACTGTTATGCCTTATTTACCTATATGATTATCTGATATTTTCACATGAATCATCTACTTCCTGCATATCTCTTCATTATATTTTAATCCTATATTCCTGACCAATAATATAATTATTTTATTTGTTATTCGTTTTACTTTTTACATAGCGATTTTTGCTTTATATTCTTTGCGGACCCTACAGTCTATGACGTGAAAACTTCTAAACTCACCTATATCTTTTTCTTTTTGCTTCATTTTTCTCTCTCTACTTTTTTATTCTAATTTTTAATTTTTATACGGATGACAGAGTTATTAATTACCATATAGTTTTTCTGTATTTTAAGATAGACAAAAGTCTTTCTTTCCTTTGTGATATTATCTCTAATTTTGTAAAATTTATTTTCTTCGTTGCTCTTTATATAAATCCTATCGTTTTTTAATTCTCCACTTTTTTGTATGCAATTTTAACGTCTTTGCCTATTCTGTATGATTTTTATTGATTAAGTTAGTTAATTCTTTGATCAGGCATACATAAGGCCACCTGCTTTTGTCTATTTTTGTTGTGTGCAAAAAGTAGATTTATTTCTTGTACCTTATGCCCATTTCTCGGCTAACCCTTCTTGCCTTTATTTATTATATATATCCTGGTTAGCTTGCATTTTAACTAATCATGGGATTTGTAATTGTGAATTTTTTTCCTCTTTTTTTTTCTCTTTTTGATTCCCATATCTATGGCTACCTTGCCTGCCTTTAGCTTCCGTATATATCCTTTTGTCTTTGCATCTAAACTCAACATTATACTTTGAATCAGCCTTTTATTCTTTCTACATATATTTTTTCTGTTCCAAAGGCAAGTCTTAGCTACGTATGTTCAAAATAATTTAGTTATTTAGTCCATAAAAAATGATATTTAATTTAAATTTTCTACGTACACTCTTTTGCTTAAGCCCAAAACGACTGTAAATGCCCATTGCACCCTACCTGTCGTTTTTTCTGTGTGCCACGACAATTTTTTGTTGATAACCACCATCCTGGGTGCATGTTTTCGTTTAAAACTTCTGATGCCTTGGATTGAAATTAAAACAGATCTGTTTTTTGCTTTTTCTTTATTTTACACAGACATTTTATTCAATGATGAAAATGTCCTCGTAATATCTTTCTCGATATTGCTGTTGATAACAATACTCCTTATTCGTTTTAAGTATAACATGCATCATTGTAGTCTCTTAACAATGTTTCTAAATGATTTTTTTATGCTTCTTTCTATATTACCATAACCCTTTTTTTTTTTTAATAGCTTTCTAATCTTAATTAAGTTCCCCTTTCTGCTACTTTTCATAGTTTTCTTAGGTTTGTTTAAATATTTAATTTCTTTTGAATCTTTTTATGCATTTAACGTTAGTCTATCATTCTATATTTAGTCTCTCTTTTTTTGGAGTATTTATTAAACTTATCTATGATTCATATTTTCAGCTTAATTATTGTAGAATCCTGTTTATTTATTTGCAATGATTTACCTTTATAGATTTTATCGTTTTTAGTTCCTTTGCTACCTACGTAATTACATTACGATACAGTCCTTTTTTTGTGATATTTATTCCATATGCATATTCGTCTACCTGCGTGCTCTGCTTGCCAATTTTCTAAATATTTAAATTTATAAGACAAATATTTTTACTAATTATCATACGAATATATGAAATTTCATATATTAATAATCAATTTCTCTCTTATCTAATAAATACGCTTATAACTGCACTCCAAAGGGAAGCCAAGGTGGAGCTGAGGGAGAGCAGAAAGGAAGCGGGGGGAAGTAAGTTCACAGTTTATTTGGTTGAAAACCACACTAATACGAAATAAAAACTCCCTTATTTAAGGAAGAACCGATCGGGGGCTAAGGGGAAACTAAGGGGGAGCGAGGTGAAGTGGCAGGGGAAGGGGGGGCTGAAACTCACTTCTGACCATACAACTATATAATATAGGAAGATATGTCGACTGAAATTTGCAACTCTAGAAGACTTATCAGCTCATCAACAACATCATGTTAAAAAACTTTTTATTCTTGCTTCTTGAAAGAGAATGTAAAAACTTGATGAAAACATTCAAATGTGCGAAATGTGAAACTTTTTTTAAACGGAGTGGCGGATGAAATGTTATAAAAAATACTGTGAAAAAAAGATGTGTCAAAATTCTGGAAAAGAGCGGAGCATTTGAAATGACATTCAAAATTATGTGATTAAAATTAAAAAGGATAATGAATATAAACATATAATATTTGTTCAGTTTTTATTTAATTTTCTACTTAAATTTCTAATTACTTACCTTTAATAATAATACCTTTAATTCTAATTACAAAATAGATGATAAAAATTTTTAATAATTATAGAAGTGTAGTTGGTTTTTCATATAGGTATTTGTATACTTATAAGAAAGTAATAGTTTTGTAAAAATTTATTACTAAAGGAAGAACATTTTTTGGGGTAGAGCTGGGGGGGAGGTAGGGGAGAATCTGGTAGGGAGCCGAAGGGAGCTAAGGAGAAGTGTTGGTGAGTAGTAAGAAGGGGAGGAGCAGGTGAAGCAAGGGGGAGCTAGTTTTAATTATTTAAGGTCATATTTCACGGTAAAAAAACACCAATTTTACCTTATATTGTGGGGAGCTTAGGGGGAGCGGAGGGGGGGGGTGAGCGCGATGGAGTAGGGGGAGCAAGTACTTACCCTAAAACTATACAACTATATAATATTGGAAAATATAATACACAAAAAAAATTTGTGATGAATGTGGTAAAGGTTTTAAAAGATCAAATGGTTTGAAATGACAAATTAAGTGCCATAATGTTGATGAATATTAATACATTTTTGTTAAGTAAATGAAAGAATTTTAAATATTTTCCTTTAATTACCCTCTATTATTTTATGTTTGTGCGTGGATTACGCAGGAAGCGAGGCCCCACTAGTATATATATATATATATATTAAGGAGGAGCTGGGCGGGAGCTGAGGGGCGGTAAGAAGGGAGGTGGAAGGGGTGGAGAGGGTGTGGTAAGAGGGAGCTGAGTGGTAGCGGTGGGGAGCAGGGGGCGGGTGTGATCTTATTTTTGTCAATACAACTATATTATATTAAAATATATATATAATTCTCTATTATATAGTTGTATTGACAAAAAGCGGGTCCCACCCGCCCCTCCGCTTTCCCATAGCCCCCCATCGCCCCCCCCCCCCCACGGCCCCCATTTTAGCTATCATATACCTTGTCAACCTAATTATATGAATTTGTTACTAGAGGATTACGCCCATAGATTTTAGATGATGGCCGAAGATATCCGATAGGAATCAATATCGCAATAACACAATTCTCTCACATTGTCTAACACTGCCGAGAAACCCGAATGCAGTTGAAGCTACTTCTCCTGTTGCTTATTACCATATATTACTGCAAAATTCCTCTAAAATTATCAAACACTATCAGACAAATAAAAATAGTTTGAAAAAAATAAAAATGTTAAAAAAACATTTTTTAAATTTCTATTTTAAATAATTATGAATTAGTTTAGAAAAAATTATTATGTAAAAATCTATACAATTAGTGTTATTGAGTGAAAAATAATATAAAAGTAACAAAATATGCAAAACTTATGTTTAAAAATTAATTAAAAATAAATTCAATCAACTTAATGCAAGTCATTCAGCATTACCTAGAATGCACCACGTGGAGGTAGACTTGGTATGCATTCCATGTGTATGTGTTTTTCAGTGTGTATATGTAAGTATATGTAACACTTTTTTTAACGAAAAAAATTTTGATATACGTGTAATTTTATTATTTTGTCAAAAAAAAACTATTAATATTTGCATTAAATTTAATGACATCATAAAAAATATCACTCCAAACAATATTTTGTATTTCTGTAGAATTTTCTAATCCATTTTGTATAAAAATATTCTTAGGATTCTTGCACCTAGATGGTGCAACACACAATTGACTGTAAGAAAATAGTGGCTTTTTTAAGTAAAAACCTTATTTATCAAAACTTTGACCTTGCAACTTATTTATAGTCATAGAAAATGCCAACTGTAAGTGAAATTGTTTTCTATCCTATCTTAAAAGATTGATTGTCACGTGACTGAAGCCTTCCTATTCATTCTGTGATTAGTCGAGACTCGTCACGAGCGGTAGATTCACATGTTACACGAACATGGATCCTAATAAAAAGCAAAACTGCAGATTTGGTGCACCATTTATGCCAACAAAAAAACAATAACGTTCATGCCTATGATAGACACTGATTTCTCTGAAGATACATTTAAAGAATATAAAAAACATTTCAAATTACTTAGAAAAAATCTTGAAAATTACGACTACATAGATTTCAATGACTTTTATAGTCATAATAAAATTACTTCCGATGAACATTATTATAATTTTATTTGTGCACGTATCAATAAACCAAAATTGTTTGACAACAGAATTTCATTAGAAAAATGGCATAATACTTTTAAACCATTTGTATTACATCATCTATAATCGAACATGGATTTTCAAATAATACAAGATGAATTTGCTCGTGCCACTAACGTGGTTCAATATGTCAACAAACATAATATAGGGAACAGTAACTTGCAAAAAAAAATAATTGAGATCATAGACGAACATCCAGAATTCGACGTAGTGGATGTTACAAAAAAAATGAGTATTGACATACTTAATGCTATTGAAATACCAGCACAATAGGCTGCTTGGTATTTACTACGAGAAGCCATGGCTAAGGCATTTATAGTAACAGTTTGTATTCCAATCATATTTCCAAATGAACGTCAAAGGATAAGAAAAACTTTTAAATTACTACATGCATCAAACGACGACTGTACAGACATATGGAAAGAGAATTGTTTCGATGAGTACGAAAACAGGCCTAAAGATCTCAACAATGTTACATTAGCTTACTTGGTTTTTAAATATTATTTAAATAATGAAGGCGCTTACATTGAAAGAAAGACCCCAAAAATTATACGATACAGAAACTACAATATGACTGAAATCTTCAACGATTATAGACGAGAGATGGTTCTACTGCATATTTCGTTCAAAAGTAAAGAAAATGATTTTGTTACTAAAAATAAGTTCATTTACTTATACGAGGATAACAAATAGTTGAATTGAGAGCGTCAAAAAGAATTTAAATCCAATTTGAACATTAAAAAAACATTAGAATTTTGCAGACAGCCGTGTAGAGAAAATGAAGAAGAAAAAGAAGTCGAAGCTTTACGAAGGGCGGTCAGTATCATGGTTGAAAGAGATCCTTACGCAATGTTATCGCATGATCCACATTGAAGCGTTAATGCTGATTTACAAAATTGATCACTCAGTAAACTTGGCTCCATTGCCCAAAAAAGGGCAAATTGATGGACATGGAACAATTCTATGATCTTATAAGGATGGCTAGCGATCAACAAAAATAACTACTAGGGAGGCTCACACCTAATATAGAGCTCATATTTTGAATACGTTATTATAAATATTTATTAGAAGTTATAACAAGTTTTACTTAAACTGACAATTACATAGCTAATGTTGAAAATCGTACGATTTTCATCATAAAATTTTGTTGTCAAATTTTTTAGATACCGAGGATTGAAAAAAAATTCAACGAATTGACTTAATCTCTTTCATTTTACATGTTGTTTTTAGATTTTTACGATTATTTTCTTCTTTAAACAAATTTATGAGGAGTCACCAACATAAAATTTGCAAAAACTACAATAGGATTTGCAAAAATTCAATTGTTCACGTATTATTCGTATTTCTATGTAAACAATTGAATTTTCTGGAAAACCTATTGAAGTATTTGCAAATTTCATGTCGGTGACTCCTAATGAATTTGTTTAAAGAAGAGAATATGCTTAAAAATCTAAAAACAACATGTATAATGGAAGAGATTCAGTTCATTTGTTGAATTTTTTTTCAATTCTAGGTATCAGAAAAATATTACAACAAAATTTTATAATGAAAATCGTACGATGAAACTTGCTATAACTTCTAACAAATATTTACAATAACGTATTCACAATATGAGCTATATATTAGGTGTGAGCCTCCTTAAAGACTATAATTTATCATTTACAAGATAAGAATCAGGCATCATTTCAAATGTTGTTTACTGGTCCAGCGGGTACAGGAAAGACTTCTGTTTTCAAAATAATAATGTGAATTTACAAAAGATTTACGGATAATGATGGCTACTGCAATGTTTATATTACTTGTGCTTCAACCGGTAAAGCTGCATTAGCTATCGATGGTGCAACGGTTCATACTGCTCTCAAAACATCTATTTTAAAACTTCTACCTTTATCATCGGAAACATTAAAATTATATAGGTCTCTTTTTAGGTATATCAAAGTACTGATTATTGATGAAATTAGTATGATTGGTGCAGAACTTCTACACAAAATTAATTTCCGTCTGAAACAAATTACTGGAAGCAATGCAGATATCGGAAACATCGATGCTATTTTTATTGGAGATTTGCGACAATTACCACCTGTCAGATCGACACCAGTTTATAAGCCATTTAGAACGTGCTTAGTTGGAAAACTTTCATAGAGAAAATTGTGATTTTATAAGCTTATCTCGGTCATGAGGCAAGCTACTGTTGCATCTTATCAAGTGCTTACTAAAATGGGTAATGGTGATCAACTGGAGCCAGATGAGTTTAAATTAATTTAATCACGGTTTTTTATAAAAAGTGTCACTGACACTTTGTGCCCGGATGAAGTCCAATCATCCTGGATAAATTTTGGTGTAAATGATTACAATAATCGCGTTCTCTAACAATGTGAGGATCGCGTTATTTAAACCTCCAATGATATGATTATTGGATTGTTAAATCATTAACAAGATGCCAATTTTCGAATGAAATTACATGAAGAATCACTCATTGATACTGGTGGACTACCATATCAAATTACTTTCGTAATAGGTAGGCATTATCACGCCACGACCAACATCGATGTAGTTGATGGTCTGTGTAATAATGCAGCTGGAAAATTAGTACATCTTAAATATGACGAAAACAGAATACTTATTTCAGTTTGGTTGGAATTTTGTGGTTCTCAAAAAATAGGAAGAAAAAAGAGAAAAAAAGCAGCTCGATTATCAGTACACAATAAAGTCGGTAATCTCGTTGTTTCTATTAATTTATGGACAGCAAATATTTCATTGACAGCTGATAGAAAAATTGTAGCCAAACGAAAACGTTTTCCTATAGTTCCGGCTCGCTATGACTATATATAAGTCGCAAGGTGCAACTTTTAATGCAGTTGTATACAAATATTGCGAAACACATTTACAAGACTTTGTTCATGTTGCACTCTCTCGTGTAACACAAATTAAAAAATTATATATTGTGACAGATGATGATTCGACACCTCGATTTTACTATAATAGAATGCAAGCTAAATGAACAGCATCATTAATACAAGAATTCAAAAGACTCTCGTTAAATACGTTATAAACAAAATCTAAAACTATTCTAGATTTTTTTAGCAAAAAAGACGTTTCAACAAAGACTTTCAATGTACAAAGTCTACTAAGTCACAAAGATTATTTAGCAGACTTAGTGACTAAAGGAACAAGTGTACTACTAGGTACTAAAACGTAATTGAAAAATAATGTACACAATGATATAACTAATTTTAATTGCGTTGTTTGATTTAAACGAGAACATAAGGAAGCCATTGGCGTAGCAATTTACCAAAATATTAATGATACAACTAATATTATTACCCTAAATATGGAAATAACCATGGCAAATCCTGATATAAATATCAGACAAACGAGGGTTTGAGACATTTGTGCATGCATGTGCAAAGTGGAAAATGGTATTGTGATAGTCATGGTAGTCATTTATATTTCACCGAATTCAAAACTGGAGGATGTACAATCCTTGGTTCATCGAGTACTTTTTGAGTATAGTAAACTGGGATCTTAAATACTTGGTACAAATTTCCATCAACCACCACTAATTTTTGCGGGTGATTTTAACATTAACTTTGCTGATAAAAAATCAGAGCGGTTGAAAACATCCCTATTAGATAAATTCGTTTTGAAAGTGAATAACAACCCTGCAGAATCTACTACCAAATATTGAACCACATAAATACTGTTTTTTCAAGATACTTGGAGAAGATTGAATTAGGAAATTATGTGTCATATTTTAGTTACCATAAGCCTACAGTTGATATGATGAAAATACCTGGAAAAAATGTGTAAACATCGTTTTTTAATGCATAAACACAAATTTTTTCTGAATTCATTGATAATGATGAATACAATAAATTTCAAGTATGGTTTCATCAAATATATACATCCTATTTTTTCTTGAAAATTATTTAACTACAATTTAAAAAAAATGAATTGACCAATCATGGATACTTTTAACTTGTACACTTATGATTTGCGACATATGCATCACGCTCGGTAGCTAATGTCAGGATTCTACGCTTTTATTAGCTGATAATTTTTTCTTTCTCTTTATAAGCATAGCTTCTCTCGGCAGTCCCACGAACACTTTGTTTTTACTGTAGTTTTTTTTAGTTATTCTCATATATCCAGAAGGGTATTGCTTTTAAAGAGAAATGTTTTGAATATGAGATGTCCAAGTGATGATTTTGCACGAGGAATAAGCAGTTTGAGAAAAAAAAATTAAACAATTTTATTTTTTAAATTCGCAAAAAAGGCATAAAAGAGAATGAAATCAGGATACGAAACACAAGTGCTATGAATGCTTTAAATTAGATAAAAATCAAGTATGGTATAGTTATTTATATAATCGACAATGTGCACCAGGTCTGATGATGAAACTAAAAAATGGCTGCTAATACCGAAATTTTTAAGTTGAGATTTATATTCTTTGTCAAATGAGCCACTCGCCAGAAATCGCTAAATATTAGTTGAAATCAGTAGGTATTGATAAAGTCTTTGATCTTTAAACGACTTTGCTTTTTTTTTTAAATAAAAAAAAAAGTTTTTTTCTAAACCCGTTGCTGAGATCCGTAGTTTCGTTAATGATACGTTAAGTTATTTGCAATAAAGTGCCTTCGATTTCGCTACTTTTTTTATAAAAAAAAAAAAACAGTACAGACTAACCGTAGCCGAGATACGCTACTTTCACTTTTTGGCTCGTAGCAACTGGAGTAATTACTTTTTTGACTTCAGACCTCAACTTACCTTAATTGTATGTTGAATTTATATTAAACGTACGTTCAATTTCATGTTTCTGCATGGACTTACAAACAATGTTTGGAACATGCGATGGCATGTGTCGTTATACAATCAGATATAATTACTTTTTTAGCGCTCCTGAAAAATGATTTGGTCTGCAGTTCTGCAAATTCCTTATTTAACGATAACTGTTTTAAAAATGTATTTAAAAATCTGAATTTCTTAGGGATCATAGATATTGTCAATACCAACTGATTCCATGAGGTTTGGTGACGATCCAAAGCAAATTGCCAATTTTCCAAGGAATTGGAATCTCAACTTAATAATTTTTCAGTTGGCAGCCATCTTCAAATTTCGTGATTAGACCTGGTGCACATTGTCCAGCATATTATTGACTATAACATACTTTATTTTCATTGAATTCAAACCACTCTTAGCACTTTGATTAAATATCTTAATTTTATTGCCTTTTTTGTCTTTTTTGCAAATTTAAACAATCAAATAAATTTTCTTAATTTATTAAAATCCCTATTTCTTATAAAAAATTATCACCTAAACGACTTTTATTAGAAACCTCTTTCTCTAAGAGTCACACTTTCCAAGATATTAGAAAATTACTGAAAACAAGCCAAAAAAAAATTATTTCGCAATAAAAAATCACTTTTCCTAACCTTGCTCAACAACAAGAATCCAGGGTAGTCTTCACATTTTTTTTTGTAATTTAAATTGCGAATTTATTTTTTGAAAACGATCCACATTGTTTACAGTTTTCCGACTTCCGGTGCCCCGATTAAGATACGATGAACAACAATCGTCAAGAATCTCGATTGTTTAAAGTTATTAGGTTTCTAAAAAAGACAGATCATATAGTTCTTGTATAATTCAGTTGGTATTTGATCAAAAGATACGCATAAAATAGTCCAACCATTTGTTTACATAGAGCGATAACCTAATTTGTTCTTCTTCTCATAAACTTTTATTTAATCTGCTTTCGCGATTATACGTATGTATCTCAGACCAGTCCTTCTACATTTTTCAGCTGTTTACCGATATACAGTACACCAGAATATGTAAGAAATCGGAAATTTTTCCGTATAATTAGATGGTGTATTTTTAAAACAACTGACAGTATTAGGTCTTACCGAAAATTGCGGCCAAAGTTAGTCAAAACCAGTTTTTTGCGTTTAAAAAAAAATATTCTTTGGATTACAACAAGTCAGATACAAAAGTTACAAAATTTAATATTACGGATCGATCTAGCTCGGTCCGAAGTTAGGAAATTCAAAAATAAAGTAGCAATTTTAAAAAAACCGTTGAGAATCGCTGATTTTTATAACACTTGTATCTCTTTAAAAGAAAAATTTTGAAGCCATACCTAATGAAAATGTAGCTCTTGGCAAGCCAAACAAAAGCTTTTTTGAAAATTTAAAAAACAATAAAAAGTTTTTGAAAAAACCGATTTAAAAAAAAAACATTTTTTTTTAAATGCCAATAAATCATAAACCCGTTAGTTTTTATAAACGTTTAGGGGCTAAAAATTTTCTTTAATAGTTGCCGTAATATGTGAAATTGTTGCGCGGCTTTTTAATTGATCGGTAATGTGCAAAAAATCGGTCGAAAAATCGTTCTTTTTTCCATAAAAAAAAATTAAATATCTTTAAAAATTAAAATTCCATACAATCGTCGTTATTGCCATCTAATAGATGGTATTATTCTGTGAATTTAAATTTAAAAAAATTAATTCTCCGACCTTCTGAAGCCGAGAAATTTTTTTATTTTTCTTTAAATTCCTTTGGGGTCATTTTTTAATATTAAGGGCTCAAATTTACATAAGTTGAAGTTTAATACTTATAGATTAAATAATAAGTTACCAAATTCAGATCAGTTATCACTAAGCACTGGAAAGTCAGTAACACGCATAGCTTGGCGCTCGTCGTCAACACAGATACCTTGCGCAGCAGAGTACCATTAGAAGGGGAACCTGCAACTCGAAGTTCTCTGTGGCTTTCCTTGAGGCGTCTGCTTATTTTTCATGGGTATATAGTAGCGTACACATAGTGCGGGATCGTTATTTTATTATTGCAGTGTAAGGGTGTGAAAATAATACAAGTACATAGATACAGGTACGTTCCTTTAACTTATGTATGTAATACGTATAATTTTATTATTGTATAGTGGTTCTATTTCATGATTTATAATGAACATGTAATTGAAATAATCGCGTGTGCATCATGTGTATAACCTATAAGTGCTGCTCTACGATAAGATTAGTTACACGGTATTTTCTTCTCCGTTTGTTCGTTGTTAATCAATATTTTAGATACGATATCAATTTTTTCGAATATATTATGCTACGCATCATTAATAGTCAATACTTACATCTACCTGTATTAATGTATTTACAGATTATTCGAATAAAATGTCTGCTAAGCCAGATCAGCCAATGCATATCTGTCTTATATGCGACAAATCAATCAAAGAAGGCACGGAATCGACAATTAAAGCTAAAGCGTTGAAAAAACTGATTGATTCTAGTAAGAAGCGACAAGACAAGAAGTACTACAAGTTTCGGACGTTCGTACACATCATTGGTAGTACACAAGGACTGTCAGGTACTGTACAACAGTATTCGTTCTATTAAAGCAGCTGAAAGAACCTCAACAGTTGCGGAAGAGATTGAACAACAAGAGAACGATGATGCTGAATCATTTAATTTTTCATATCATTGCGAATTTTGCGAAAAAGCATTGGATAATCGTTATGGCAAACAAAATTACCGTGTTGCTTCAAGCAAGAATGTGTTTGATAAAATTTAAGTTGAACTGCGTTCTCGACCAGACATTAATAGAGAGATTGCTGACCGCTATGTTAACTGCCGGGACCACTTTTTGCCACTGGTTCAAGCGCCGCGCCATGGCCAGCTGCCGAACCATACAAACATTTTACTCGACGAGAGCATACGTCATAGGATAGGGGCAGGGGCACATGTGCGCCTGCAAGAAGAGGAGAGGAAATCTGGAAATCAGCGTATAGACCAGAGATTAGGTATATGTATTGCAGGGAGAGGTGGAGAAGTGTCCGTTTGAGCTGCGAGCGATGGATCTTTTTCCATAGAGCGCACTACACCTATATATACTGTCTACGTATATCCCACGTGTAAATGACACGCTGTAACAAAATGCATGAACCTGACAAGAACTATTTGATCAACACTTTAATGATTATGATCACCATACCGAGCGTAATCCCACGTAACATAGTTATGAACTATATAATACTGTAGCCTAAGCTCCGGTTCTTTTCAATAAACATATGTAACTTTAGAACTCCGTCGGTCTATTGCGTTAGTAGCTGAGATTGCTAATG
>JAPYYV010000310.1:0-43149 GCA_030522625.1 Copidosoma aretas
AGTTTCAGATATCCCAGTAGACTGAACTTCTAAATAAGTGTTTAGTATCGAAAGACAATAAATGTAAGGTTACTAAATAATATTCAGGATACAATATGGTAGCCGATACAAAATGTCGGATTGCCTTTTGTCTCACAACGCATGAGACATGGGGTTTAAAGGGAAGGGTAAACCGAGTATAACATATGAATAGAACGTAATCCGTTTATAATCTTATGATGGCATAAATGAATACTTTAAGAAATAAATATTATTTATTAAGGGGAACAAATTTCGTATCTACAAGTATCTGTTCATTAACAAATAATTATTGTAATATTTAAGTTATGTAATAGCTGATTGTAAATGGATAAGGAATTGATTTGTTAACCAACGTTATAGTTGTTCGTTGTACGTAATATCTTCATTAATAAATAAAGAATAAAAGTAGGTACTTACGCATAGATAAGTACAGATGCGATTATGAAAAGATATGTACATGAATTTATTTTCCTCTTAACAATATAAATATATATTGATGAATTTTTCTTCTAAGAATACCAATGCACCGGAGTCGACCTGTATTTTCCGGAAAAAGTTAGCACAAATATTATATTGATTAATATTTCCTGATTTCCATGTAGTCCAAAATGTTGTAGTAGAATTCAAAAGAACTGTTCATTTCTTCGTTCGTAACAACAATAGTGAATATACGAATTAAAACCAACTTGTGTGTGCCTATAGCTTCTTTGACAATGATTACGTTTCTGTCAATTCCAAACAAATAACGGCTTACATTCAGCGAATAAACAATCTCCGTTTGAAGCTTTTTCTCGTAGAAAAGCCAAATTAGGCTTATCAAGCAGCTCTTTACGTGACTTTGTAGTTCAATCAATATCGACAGAAGAAGATTTGCAAAAAATCTTAGATGAGCATTCAAAACAGTATGAGAACCAACGTGTTAGTAATAATATTGATTGTACACAATTAGCTAAAGATGCAGATCAAGATTTATTCAACGAACTGGAGGTGTATCACAAAAAAATTTAAAAACGCCAGCAGCAAGCAGTCAAAGGTCCACAAGAACAAGCAAAACGAATGAATTTGGAAAGCAACCAACAA
Source organism: Copidosoma aretas (assembly GCA_030522625.1). Classification (NCBI taxonomy): domain Eukaryota; kingdom Metazoa; phylum Arthropoda; class Insecta; order Hymenoptera; family Encyrtidae; genus Copidosoma; species Copidosoma aretas. Next base: position 1,102 of record JAPYYV010000310.1, read on the forward strand.
TTCCCTGTATTGTCAGTTCGAGCATGTATTACTCTACCGATACCTGATATCGACAGAAGTAAAGCCGATCTTCGGAATTTAATTGGTAAGATTTGATTAATACGCATAATAGTGGTATTTTCTTTACATTAGTCATTAATGGGAGTTAAATTATTTATTTATGGTGTAATATTGGATGTTACGCCAAATGGCTTTTATAAAATTGGTACGAAGCATGGACTATTACCGCAACTGCACAGCATAAATCAATTTGCAGTCTCAAAAAACGTGTTTCTGAAGATAGACAAAGTTCCAGATAAAATAATTTTTTTACAAGCCGCCAATTCACAAGAGTAAGTTGTTGGAAGGCAAGGACTCACCCGCTGTAACTGTACGACAAAGTGTAGAACAAAGAGATGTATTTGTAATGCCAAAGGTCTAAAATGTAATTCTCGCTGTCACAGTTCTCTAGATTGTTGTAAGCAATAATCTTCCATTATATACTGAACTTTCAACAAGTATAAATAATAAATTGAAGACAAATGTAGTAACTCCTACTGTAAAATTGTAAATATAAACGTACAGTATCAATAGCAACACATATACAGTCATATTTGTTTTGATTCTCAGCTCTTACTGTACTTTGGAAAACTACGTTATTCAAACCACGGGTTGTACAAAATTTGCTTGAACAAAGTCCGGTCATTCGGAGTTTGTACAAAACACTCCGTACATTTCACACTTTGTACAAAAATCTCTGTGCATCTGCCGAAGTGCACAGTTTCGGACTTTAAACGTAACATATACACTGCTTATATACACTTTTACCCTACTACGATGAATGTCAGGAGAGGGGAAAAATCTTTGGAGACAAGAATTTTTTTTTTTTCACTAACATGGTAGAATTTGTAGTGACTACAAATCTATCTGGAAAAAATACATGAGACGGAAAAAGATACAATGTTACATATGAACGAAAAATGAGAATGTCGATAAGCATTTCTTTAAAAAACAAAGCGCAGCTGTATGATATAGAATATAATTTGATGGAAAAGAAAAATGTAGAGTTTTTCGACAAACTGTCTTACAATACATTCTAACAGAGAATGTCTGCGTGGGTAACTTTAGATTCCTAGACAAATTGTCTTGCGAAAAAATGCAATTTCTGTGAATGTTGCATTTTACTTGAGTGACCGAGTATCTTACATAGTAAAATGCGGTTTAGTTGACGAAAAGATCGTTTGTTTTACGATCAGCACCGAAAGAAAACAAGCAAGAAGTTTACACTTGCGTTCACGTAACTTTAGACTCCTAAACAGATTTTTTTTTCGATGTAAGAATTCGTCGTGACATGAATCGTACAGACAAAATGGATTCCTGCAAATTTTGCATTTTACTTCAGTAACTGTGTATCTTTCACAGTAGACTGCTATTTTGGTGACGAAGAGATCTTCTGTTTTACGATCGTCATCAAAACAAAGCAAGTAAGAAGTACGTCTCTACATAAAAGTATATCTTGTTACTTGGCAAACTGATTACTCGTTTTAACTTTTGTAATGTGATCGCTGCGACGATTCCTCTCCTGGATCATCATCGTGTGCATTGTATTTTATGTACGCGTGGGCACGCCTATGTAACTCTACACTCAGGAGCCTTGACCGATTAGCTCTGTGCTATACTTCTTTCTTCTACACGTGAGAAAGAGATCTTGCAAACATTTTTACCGTTTTATTTTCCCCGCTGACAAGCAGCATATTTTTCTGAGAGAGAGAAAGAGAGAGAAAAAGAGACGGAAAGGAAAATTTTTATTATCATGTTATAACTCTTGAGAATGTACCTTCTTACTACATTCTAATCATTCGGTCTCTACTCAGTCTACTCGATGCTACTGATCGTGATCGATTCATCCATAGAGTATAATTGTTTTAAAATCATGGTTGGCCCTAGTAAACGTCCGCAAAGTGTAGCGCGCGTTTTACTCGTTGGAATGATTGAAAACGAGGAGATGATCGTTCTTGACGATACTCCTATACCTACTGTAGAAAAATCAGTTGTTTTAGTAGTGAACCCTCGTCTTAATAGTGTGCTGCGATCAAGACATTGCAGATTGTGGGCATTTTCTTCCTTCTTCCGCTTTCTTTAATCGCCTCTCCGTGACCAGTGACACATACACACATAACTTTATTCAGCGACAAATACACATGAGTGCCACTCTGGGCGTGCTAAAGTAAATACTGACTGTTCTGCAAGAATCAGTTGGCAATATGCTCCTGGAGGACAGAGAGCCTCTTAAAGCTTGGACTAGAGAATTGAGCATGTAGAGAGCGCAGAGTATCACTCTCCCCCCACTCTATGCGCACTACTACACTGTGGATGAGCCCGAGGACTCCTGACTGCTCTGGCACCGCGGCCGGAGGTGGAGTTAGATTTGTTTGGGTCTGTCCATAGTGTTGTAATAAATACAGTTATTGTAGTTACTTGGCGGTCCATTTATAAAAGGTGCCAAATTTATTTCCGAAATTATATAGTCAAATTTACAATGTCTTATTATAGACATACATGCGTTCTAGCCAAAAAAAACATTTTCTTTTGTATATTTCAAGAACATCGATGCACGATTCCATTTAATAATCAATGTGATTTTAAAATACGGGTCATTTGTTAGATTTCTTACATCAATATATTTCAAACGACTCCCTGCTCTATTTGTGTATAATAGTATATCAATTTTATTTTTGTCTATCAGTTCTGCCTCTTCGGGGAACTCTGATTGCTGTAAACGTTTTGTCCTCATTAGTTTAAGCAAACTTTTAACTAAAGTAATAATTTTGATCAAACCTCAAAAATGAAAAGTAACTAGACCGTAAACTGAATTAAATTTTAAGTTAGCACTTTTGCCTCACGCTTTAAGAATTGGAGTTTTTTTGGCTTAATGGTCAGATTAGCGTCAGCCAGTCGTTGTAAAAGCTCTATGAATCGTTTTTTGTGCTTCTTGAGATTCTGGGCAGATACCATAATAATGTCCATATAAACCTCAGTTTCGTATCCTTGCAAGCCTGCCAAGCGAGAGACATCACCCTCAAAAACATTTTCGGGGAGTCCGTGAACCCCATCGGCATTCTTTTAAATTGATAGTGTTCACCTGGTCCGAAAAAGCCGTCTTTTATGTTTCATTTTCGTGAGTTTCTATTTGAAAAAATCCTTGCTTTAAATCCACGACTGTTATGTAACGCGCTGTTGCCAAATGCTCAAGTATATCACTCTGGAACGGCATGAGATGCCAGTTACCATTGTTGATTTCATTTAGCAGTCTAAAATCGGTGACACCTTGCCAACGCTTCCCATCATCCAGTCCTGCTTTCTTGGGCACTATCCACATGTTCAAATGACATGGAAAATTTGATAGCTTAACTATATCCTGCTCGAGAACTTTCATTATCTCAGTTTTCATCTGCTCTCTCAGTGCGGGTGGGTATCTATATCTTTTCGCCGTCTCTGGCTTGTCCCTTGTTATTTTTAGTCTGTGTTTTAGTACATTTGTTGTTTTTAGTGGTTCTCTTTCGAGTTTAAAAACAAACAGGTTATATTGAATCAGTTTTCGGAGATGTAATTTTTTCTTCTTGTTGCAGCACAAGACGTCGATAGGATCTATTTTTTTCTCGACTCTTATTTTTCTCGCATTTCTAAAAGAACTCTTTTTTAATTTGATTTTTTTTTTCGTCAACAGTTTTACTTTCTGTTGTATAAATACTTTTTGATTCATATTTCTTTATTATCTCCCCCTCATCGCGGTTATTTGCTCTAGAAAGTATTACCATTGACCTATTAATGTCCCGTGCATCGTCCCCATCGACGCTAATTGGTTCGGCCTTTCTTATCACCTCGCATTCCATCAACTTAATTACAAGTACTAGGATATTAACATCTTTGTCACGCATATTTATGTACTCTGTGTAGACTCTTTACCCATTATACTCAGCTATGAAATTTCTAAACAGCACCTCTTTTTCAATTTTTGCAAGGGAGTTCCGAGCAAACTTTTGATCTTACAACTTCAAGTTTTTCAGGCTTCGTTAAGTGTACGTTGATGCCTTTAAACTCTAAAATATTTCTTGCAGCACATGTATGGCTTCCATACTATTTTAAAATATCTCATCGTATTATTCCTCTTACATCTATCGGGAAGTCACGTGGAACTATATGCAACGTACACATAAGACCATTCAGCAGTCACTCTACCGTACCCGAACTCCTACGCTCTCTATGCGTAACTCTAAATATATATATATAAATATGTATATGTAGATATATACATGTATATATATATATATATATCACAGCCTAATAAAAAGAAGGTGTTCTGGCCGACCTGCCTACTATACTTAGATGTTCTTGGGGTCGCTGAACACGAATCTGGGGTCCGTTTAACCCTATTAGGTCAAAGTCAGCGTCGTTTCAAGGTTAAGGCACGTAAAAATTGCTAAAGCTAAAACAATTAACGTAAATTTATGTTTTATGGATCGCTGAATACAAATACTGGCTCTTCTTGACTCTATCAGGTCAGTGTAAAGGTCATTGCTAAGTCCAATCACAAAAACATTGCTCAAGCCAAGAAAATTACCGTATCTTAACGTTTTTGAGGTCATAAACACAAATGCGGGGTCTGTTTCACCTTATCAGGTCAGCGTTAAGGTTGTTTTAAGGTCAAATTACGAAAAATAAATATAACAGCGTCAAGCAAGGCCTCCAGATCACTGCAGTAGTACAGTACCAAGAATAATTTCTCAACCCCATGAAAAAATGACTTTGGTGGATTTGACTACTGTAACCATAAGAATTAAGGGTTACTGAACAAGAATTAAGGGTCTGTTTGACTTTCTTAGGTCAAGGTATTTTATGGTCTTATTACAAAAAACCATGTAACAGTGTGATGCAAGGCGTTTATATGACATTTCACCAAAGTACACGTATTGACTATAAACTCTAGGTTGCAAATAAATTCGTATATCTAGTAATGGTGGTAAAATATTCTTTACTAAGATTTATAATTCCCACTGACTAGAATATTATGGCACTGTTCATGCGATATCCTCATAATTTTTTTCGTCACCTCATTAAACCAAAGCTCTGGCTTCCAAGATATCTTGAAAGCATGAGTCTTGTGATCGTATGATCTGCTGCTATGTAATTATACAATTTATAAGATGCTGGAAATGTACAGTATTCACAATATGCTAGTATTTACAAAATTACAAGATGCTGAATTATGTACACTATGTACAAGATGCTGGAAATGTACAGTATTAACAGTGTGTTAGTATTTGCAAAACATGAGTATGTGCATTTATTTAAACTATGGTATCTATTTCACTTATTCTTAAAATGTCTGTACAATGGCTTTTTTCTTTTTTTTTTCCTTATTAAGGAATATCTTGCTTGAGTACCCAAAAAAAGTCAAATATCATATTTATATTCCGTCTACCTTGATATCGTCTTTCCATCTCATAGATGTCTTGATGGAATCTTTCTTCCGGTTTTTCGCTATAATCCCCTAGATTGTCTGGAAAATATCTAACGCGAGAGTCCAAAAATAGTAGTTTCAGATTTATCAAACAACTAATACTTTTGAAATTCTTAACCGATTTTGTAACATTTTTTTTGTAATTATCACTCTTAATATTGCTTAGAAACTCTTCTACAACAGTTTAAAAGCTCATCCAAGCAGATTTTTTTTTATTTATGATGATAATAAACTTTTTATCTCTGAACCTCTTACTTATCTGCAGTCCATCAAATATTCCAGATTGTAGCTTAGCAATAGGGATATTAGGAGATTTTTTTTTTATAATTACAAGAAGAATTTACCTTATTTATCACAAACTTTCACCGATTGCTTTATTAATCCTAATTTAATGTAAAGGGGTGGTAAGTGCACTTTTAAAGGTGGTACTAATAGTTGCATTATTATGTTTCTTTATCAGGGTTCTAAATATTTTCTTACTGGCCATTTCTTCACCAAGTAGTGATTTTTGCGATGATTTTGAGATCTCCATAAATTTGCCATTCATGATCTTCATTCTATGTTTTCTTCAGTAGTATCTACAAATTTGGATACTGTTCTTTTATCACTGTGGAGTGTAGTACAGGCCTAGGTGTATGTACATTAGTTTTGTGCAGTAGCACTGCTTTCAAACTTACCTCCGAGGAATCGATAAGCAGTCTCCATTCATCGGACTTGTAGTATTTCGGTTTTAATTTGTTGATCATTCCAATGACATCATGGCAATGGACTAGTGAATTTTCCTGATCTTGACAAAAGTGCTTTCGATACTCTATTTTCCTGTCACGGTAAAAACTGGCTTTTTTTTGCGTTACCAGTATTATTTATTATCCATGATGCGAGGTACTCTGCGCAGTATATAGGTAGACCTAAATTTCGAACAAGAGCACTCACTTTTACTGATGATGATTCTTCCAGTATCTTATAAGAATTGTATGAAATATATTGATCATCACTTGATACATGTTTGTCTTCTGATTTGCTAATAGTATCTTCCTCGCAGTCTTCTTCTTAACATGTATCAATCTTTATTTTATGTGAATCAGAGAATTAACCTATGTCCATACATACGTCAGTATATTGATTATATACAGTAAAATAAACGGGCTCAATTAAACTTGATGCATCCTCGTAGAATATGGATCTTTTATTTGTACTATTTGGACCAACCATATTCGTCATGCGAAAATCGTTATCTTTCTCGAATGATAGTTGTATCCAAATAGCTGGAACCATTGTATTGAATTTGGTATTTTCATTTTTACTATTCCTAAATGCAATGTGCCATAAGCTACATATTTTTTTGGGATCTACTGGACATCAAAATCTTTAATTTTCAAATAAAAAGCTTTCTTATATAAACCTTTTACTTTCCTTATTTATATTTGTTAGATTTTTGGGTATTTGATATCTACTACAGATTTAACAAAAGTAATCTGAATTCTTATTACATTTCTCCTTTGATAACTCTATTTTCACACCCAGCTTACACAAACAGTTCTTGTAACATAAGACTCTGTAGTAGCTAAGTAACCCACCACTAAAGAGCTGTAGTCGTATGATAAAGATGCCTGCGGGCCCACATCCAAACCCTGACCAGCTGCCGATACTAGGGTTCCGAATCCCTGCATCGTAATGTAGGGCTTATCCGTGCCTGCCATGACGGCATGAATGCCATAATCCAGGGACTCAGCCAGATAACGGACTGCTCCGCTGCCTGCCGTGACCACGAGGAGTTGCTCTAAATGCAGACATAGATGACTTACAGATAACGATAACAAACCTAGTAATACTGACAGATTGGTTCGAACACGAGTAGCACATATACTATAGTGAGATTAAAAATGGTTTGACTATTTAAAGTTCCGGATTTAATGCCTAGAAATATCTTGAAAAATCGTTTACTTCGGTGAAAAGAGAATTTTCGTAGTGCTGTAGTATAGCTGGGTATTATAGAGGCCTTGCATCACTGTTACATGGTTTATTGTAAATTTACCTTGAAATGACTTCGACCCTGACCTGTACGGGTCAAGCGGACCCCGCATTCGTGTTCAACGATCCCAAAACAGTAATGATACGGTAATTGTCTCGGTTTCAGCATTATTTCTGTGATTTGACCTTGCAATAACCTTTACTCTGACCTAAAAGGGTCTAACGGACCCCAGATTCGTGTTCAGTGATCCCAAAAACATATAAGTATGGTGGACAGATCTGCCGGAATCAATTATTTTTTTTTTAGGGCTGTACTATTTTTATACTATTTTCTCTGGCGTAAGCTTATCTCATTGTCCCCGCTTATTGCAACCTCGACCGCTTCCTGTGATGTTGCGGATGTAAGCCCTGCCACGTTGCAATTATATAATGGTTTTAGACCGTATACAAACTGTCTCGCTGCCTCTCTATCTGCGCTACTTTTCAATGGGGCTTTCTATATTTCCGACAGGTGTGGACTCGAGTCATGGGTCATCATGATACAGTTATGCAGTCGTTGAGCGTGATTGCAGTATTGTATACCCGACTCACTATTTGGCTGGGTTAGAATTTTTAACTCAGCCAGCAGTGTCTTGGCACACATATGATTTTGAATCGTCGCAATAGTGCTAGCAAAAAATCATTTATAGTGTTAAACAGCAATAAATGCAAAATTGATCTGCTGCTATGCCTCCTAGTCTATTCCCTAGGGTTCCAATAAAATATATTTTATACTGTCGTGGAACTGTTGTTTTCGCCACTCGCACTATATGTTCAAAAGTAGAAAATTTATGAGATCGCTGTCAAATATTAGTACCCCGCTTGTCGCGCTGTTACCGAGGTCCAGTACATTAATAGTGTACTTTTCTGATTAGAAAGTAACTTTGGCTAGCCAAAGGTTACCCCACGACCCACCTTCTGCAACCGAAGGTAGCCCAAAATTTAGCATAAGTGCAGGTGTGCCTATAGGTAAAAGGTAGCATGCCAAATAATCGGCGTGTCGATGGGTGCCCGTATTCGGGCCGAATATTTCATGCAAGCCATATATTTCCTGTTTTACAGTCGTATATTTATTTGTGCTTCAGTCGTTGAGTTTTGTCAGTGACAGGTATAATACTCTTTTAGTTTTAGTTTTTTATTATTAGCAATAAATGTTGTAGTAGAATATAATTACAATCATGGATAATGAAAAAAGAAGTTTATTTATTCCGTACAAATGTTAATGCTAAATATTCTAGAATAAGAAATTTTGTTAGCATCTTTAAGGATAATTGTATGATTGTGTTATTAATTTATTGTATTTTTACAACTACAAGTGGTAGCATTTTTATTTTTTATTTCAAAAGGCAATATTGCAAGAGTATACACTTTTTACTAAAGCAACCGTAGAGGATTATAAACTGATAAAATCATCATTAAGTTCTGTCCTAAAAATGAGCAATGGCTGAAAAGGAGGATGCATGGAAAGAGCACTAAAAAGACATTTATCTGAGAATGCAAACAAAAATAGATAAGTTATCTGGTTTTACGGTTATGAATTAATTAGGATACAGTTGGAATATTAACTTTCGTAAATTGCTCTCAAATCTCTTAAATTGTAATAGATTTACTAACTTTTTGTACCTCTTTTAATATGCAAATATATACAGCATAATATATATCTAGGAAATAAGTGTTTAATAGTAAATTTGTGGAACCTCATTTATATTTTCAAATCCATGCAGTTATTTTTTCGTACGATTTGCAGTATTGTAATACTTGATTATATATCGAATAATTATTATATTCATTATATGAATTGGAAAAGATTAATGGACTAAGTAAAATATACTTATGTATAAAAATATATATATATATATATGTGTGTGTGTGTGTGTGTGCCCCGTATTTAGCCCGAATACGGGCACGGTTTGTCATGCCACCTTTGGCCCGAAGGCGCGCCAGCGCTTATGCCGAATTTAGGCTACCTTTAGTTGCAGCAGGCGGGTCGGAGAGAAACTTTGGCAGCCAAAGGTTGCCCGAAGGCTAGCCAAAGAGATATTGATCATTGTGTTGTAAGGTGGCACATTGCTGGTTTGTTGATGACTCATGACGGGGTTCATAAATTTGGCATTTGGCTGTGTCGGACTCCGTAAGTCTTGTAAGTTGGTGTGCTTGTTCCTGCCTAAGTGTTCGAATGGCCAGTCTCGTGGTGTTGCGTACTGCTGTAGGAATATTTCGTCATAATTGATGGCGTCCGTACGCGCAAAGCCATTCCCTAAGCTATATGCATCTGTGCCTCGAAAACTCGACTATCTTGATGTTTGCGTTCATAGACCACCTTGACGGGTAAACGTGTCTCCGCTCTGTTGGCACTTAAATATCCCCCTCTCCCCGTCCGTCCTAATGTGAGTTACTGTGCAGCTTGTGCCATTTGTCGAGTGATCTGCTGCAACCGTCCTTTTCAACAATTTTATCATTAGAATGCGCTGTTTTCTATGCATTTCTTCCCAATCCGCTTGGCTTTCCGCGCTATGTTCTACAACCGCAGTCAGCATTTCTGATTCAAACTTGTTCAGTCTCTAAAACGATTAATTTCTTATTACTATTTAATGTGTCACTTTGCGACCTTTTGTGGATTGCTATCGTATGCATAATATAAAGTTTTAAAAGATTCTTATTCCCTATACCGTCACTTCGGCACACAGTGAGGAAAAACTGACTTTTTTTGGAAAAAAATGTGCCTTGACCACAAATCTCAACCGATTTCAAATTTTTTTTTTTTTCATACTCGTTAGATAATTGTCTTAAGCGTATCACTGCAACTTTTTTAATTATGATGGATCATAACCTCAAAAAAATGTGGGAAGTTGAAAATTTTACAATCTTTATGTAAAAATCTTGAAAAGGGGTACATGTGGTATAGATATCACATGCAATTGATTGAAAATAGTTCCAATCGCCATATTCCAACTAAATATTGCATTTAGTCGTCAAAATAACTGAACTAAAAAGTTTTAATCCTTTGTTTAAAAAAAATTTACATCCACCACAAATTACAATCCATTTTAATTTCCTTTTTTGGAATACTTTGTTAGACAATTCTCTTGAAGTTAATATTATCATTTTTCCAATCATCATGAAACATAACCTCGAAATGAGTGTGAAAAATTAAAAAATTTAACAAATTCTAACTAAATTTTTTGACAAAAGGTGTACATGGTACATTAATCATGAGTTCTTGATAGAAAATAATTTAAATGGTTTATTTTACTAAATATCGTGTTTATTCGTAGACATAACCCCAAAAAGATTATAAAAATTTTTTTTTTTCAAATTGGCATTTACTACATATTTCAACCGATTGAAAAATGGTTTTTTCTTTTAATACCTGTTAGTCTATTCTCTTTACCGCATTACTACGACTTTTGTAATTATGATCGGACATAACCTCAAAAAAATGGACGAAGATTAAAAATTACACAATTTTTAAGTACAATTTTAAAAAGCAGGTCTGTGTGATACATTCATCATTAGTTTTAAAGAGAGGATAGTTTAAGTAGTTATTTTCTAACTTAATACAGTTTTCGATTTGTCAATATCACCTAAAAAAATAATTATAATCTTTTCATCTTGTTATACCCTTGGTATCCCATGCCCCCAAGTTTGCACAAAATTTAAGTGCCTGGAGGCGATATCATAAAATATTTTGACTTACCGATTGGCTGCTATTCTGAAGAACCCTTAGAGTGCAATAATAAAGTTTTCCGAAAAACAAGATTGGAAAATAGTAGGATGCATAATAGAAAATCAACAAATGAAGATATAATACATCACCTTCTAGTATTGTCGGATCCTTCAATAACATTAAAACGGATAAGGAATGATAAAGTATCCAAAGAACGGACTCAAGAAGCTAAAGGTCTTCTACAAATCTAATCTATCCGAGTGATTAACAATCAGTGATAAAAGTATATTTATATGATAATATTATAATTAGATTTTTGTATCACAGCGGTAATATTGTAAAAAAGTTTTTAAAGTAACCAAACAGGAAGAAGAAATCTCATTTAACTGATAAAAAAAAAACATGTACTTTTTTTAAGTACCTTTCAAAATTACTTCAAATGTCTATACGATTCCACTCTAACGCAATTTTACTTGGTATCATAATTAAAATAGTCCTAATGAGAGGTTATGTTTTATCATGATTTTAAATTTTCTGGTGAAATTTTCGAAAGAGTCATCTTACGAGTACTTAAGAAAAAATAAGATTTGTAATCAATTGAAATTTAAGGTCAAGCCGACTTTATTCTGAAATGAAAAGTGAATCTTTTTTTTAGGTGATATTGACAAATCGAAAACTGTATTAAGTGAGAAAATAACTACTTAAACTACATTCTCTTTAAAACTAATAATAAATGTATCACACAGACCTGCTTTTGAAAATTGTATTTAAAAATTGTGTAATTTTTAATCTGTGTTCATTTTTTTCAGGTTATGTCCGATCATAATTAAAAAAGTCGTAGTTATGCGGTGAAAAGAATAGACTAACAGGTATTAAAAGAAGAGAATTGTCTTACAAAGTATTTAGAAAAAAAAAAATTGAAATGGATTGTAATTTGTAGTAGATATAAATTTTTTCTAAACAAAGGATTAAAACTTTTTTTTTAGGTTATGTTGACGAGCAAATACAATACTTAGCTGGAAAATGGTGATTGGAACTATTTTCAATCAATTGCATATGATATCTATACCACAAAATTTTTACGTAGAGATTGTGAAATTTTCAACTTCCCACATTTTTTTTGAAGTTATGATCTATCATAATTAAAAAAGTGCAGTAGTACGTTTAAGACAATCATCTAACGAAGACTTAGAAAAAAAAAATTTGAAATCGGTTGAGATTCGTGGTCAAGGTAGATTTTTTTCCAAAAAAAGTCAGTTTTTCCCCACTGGCAGCACGTAATAAACTCTGTGTCGCACTATAACTTCCTCTAATTTACTCTAGTAGTCCTTTCCTGCCTAACCTCCTTACATGTTGAAGTTTTTTTGCTTTAATTTATCCTAATCCATTATCGATATGACCACAGCCCCATTCAACAAGTTACTACTTACTTTGGTGACATGCCTTCAAGCAACTAACGAAAACAAGACCAAACAAGATCCGTATTGCTGCCCGAGATAACGAAGAATTGTAATTAAAATAACCTAAACAAGCTCCTGTTTTTATAACCACAGGACAGTAGTAATGTTTTTATGCGTGATTTTACTTACCAGGTATTTTCTGTTATGACGATAATTGCCAGAAAAAGTCTCCATATCCTGGTTGGCCGCTTGCTGTCTATTGGCCTGGGATGTTTTCTTTCTGCTGATGCCTATCTCCTAGTGTCAGAATAAGATTATTTTCTTTACAAAACAGAATTTAAACATACAAAGAATACATTTAAATGTACAGAATGTGAAATTCCTTTCAAACAAACTTATTACTTAACAAGGCACATTAAATGTACTGAAGGAGGCATTGACGAAAAAAATCGCAAAATTTTGGAAGAGGTTATAAAGAGCTGAATTTGAAAATAACATTTATATAATGTTATGCCAACAAAAAATGATGACCAATTTAGACACAATAATTATACGGGTATACATTATGATCTTTTATACCGAATATTTTCAACAACTCCTTTCAATCGCAGCAACTGTGCACTGCATAAGAGCATAGAGAAAATTCTAATCGTTATAAGGAAATATAGGAGAAGACTCTGGGTGTTGGGTGTTAATGGGAAATAGCCATTACAAATGATTATAGGGTTGGATATCATAATGAAATTTAAAAATACACTACCTTTTTGAAAGCATAGCTGAGGAGGAGCTAAAATTAAGCTGGGGGAATTGTGACTAGTGGACGAATTGGGGATCACACGTACCCTGAAACCTGCAACTATATAATGTAGGAATTATGCGAGGGCGGTCCGAAAAGTACTTGACCTTACCGCTCGATGGCCCCACTATCGCGAGAGAAATTTACTATCATGTAGAACATCTTTGTAGACGGGTACTGTCCTAATTACAGCTAAATCTGACTCTTGATTTCGTTTTGACCACATGTGAAAGCAAGCGTATCTACGGATTTTAAGAAAATGTAAAATAAGGAATATCGGACGATGATTTGATTCTTGTTTTCGGAACGGAAATCACGCAGTAAATTTAAAGAGTGCTGGGATGCTGTGTACTCTGACTCTTTTTCTTCGAAAGTGAGTGTCGAAAATTGGTTTTACGAGCTTGTACCTGGTCACACGACGGTTTTTGATGAGCCACGTCCAAGTACTCAAAAATGGTTATCACGAAAGATAATGTGACAAAAGTCCACGATCTTATATACGAAGACCACTGGATAAGGGTGCACGAGATGGCTAAGACAGTAGGCACCTTAAAAGACCACGTAGATCTTATCAGGCATGAAACATTGGGCATGAGAAAACTATCGGTCACTGGATGCCACGCTTGCAAGCTCGGGATAGCAAGCAAAATAGTGAGACCACTTCAAAGCAGTGTTTATCGCTGTTTAAGCGCAATCCAAAGGAGTTTTTGTGTCGTTTTATGACCTGCGATGATACATTGATCTACTGGTGGATACCAAGAAACAGTCGAAATAGTAGACTTTACCTGTTAAACGTGCTCTAAAGATGTCAAAGGCAGTCATTTTGGCTGGAAAGGTGATGGCCACCGTTTTCTGAGATTCACAAAGTGGCCTATATCAACTACCTGGAGAAGGGCAAAACTATCACAGAGCTCTTATATGCTGAATGACTGGGCCAATTAGACGACAAATTGCATAAAGAACGGCTCTATTTTGAGGAAGAAAAAAGTGCTCTTTCACCATGACAACGCACCGTCTCACACCTCCGCGTCTAGGTTACCTCAGCCAAATGGATCCAATTAGGCTTCAAACTGCTACCCTAGATACCTTACTTTCCAGATTTGGCTCCGTGCGATTTTTGTTTGTTTCCAAATTAGAAAAGTCACTCACCGGGCGGAAATTTGAATCGAATGAGGAGATCTACGCTGCCATAAAGGCCTACTTTGCGGACCTTCCAAAAACGTATTTTTTCAGAGGGTTAAAGAAGTTACAGAATAGAGTTAAAAGGAGACTATGTTGAGAAACAAGTCCCTACTTTTTAAAAATTTTTCTTTTTTTATGTAGGCTAAGTACTTTTTGGACCATCCTTGTTTGTATCCAAATCGTTACACTGTAGTATTTCAGCCTGACCAGGAATTGCGAATACGCATCGCACGTGCACATGCCAGGGCACGCGTAATTTGTCACTAATATGCCTGGACTTAGCAGGACTTGGAGAACCGTCTGCGTGCAAACATGTGCTGAGCAGAGCATCATATATTGAAATGAAATGTACGTTATTAGCAAGGATTGCGAGAATCAGAGACACTAAAGTTAAAACCTTCATAGTAAAAAGTTGCTTATGAGTCATAAATAGATAAGAAAATCAACAGCTGGTACACTGTTGCTTAATTGAACGCTATTTTTACGTAAATTCCATAGCAAAGGAATATTCGTCAATGGAACACTATGAAAATTTAATCAATATTATTCCGCAGAGTAAGGAAATGTTCATTCTTCACTCAACATTTTGTCAAGAAAAGTACGTAATGTAAATGCTTGCCGGACATTGTAAGTATAATTCTTGCAGGACTGTAGCCAAAAAATTAATGCAGATCCAGAAACATATCCTGCCACGATTAACAAAACAATTTATGTGTTGATATTAAATTTTCTTGCTCAAACAATAATATACGATTGCAAAAGTCTTTTATAAAAGTAAATACATTTGAGTACTGTTTTGGAGCTGATCGAATTTTTTCAGAAGTTATATTTCTTATTAATCAAATTTTTGCAATTTATTTTCATGTTATTGGGTCATTTGTAAATCGTAGATATTTTGGCAATTTAATCACTTAAAAATTTGCTCTAGGATAGATGTTTCGCCTTTCAAAACGTATATTTTCCGAATGTAAAGCTTAGGTTGTATATTACCTACCTTCCATTATTAAAACAATCTATACATTATTATTTATTTTATTTGCATAAAAATTAATATACGATTGTAAAAGTTTTTATAACAGTGAGTACATTTGAAAACCGTTCGAGAAAGAATCTAATTTTTTTAAAGATTGTGTCTATAAAACATTGAATTTTCGCAGTGGATAATTGTAGTATATGATTGTACGAGTAATAGCGTATATTTTTTTATAGTGAAAAATTGTTTCGTCGACTAATTTTAGTCTATAAAAAGTATTTTCTTTTACACTATGCAGCTCTTAGATATCTCGACCCCTGCCAGCGCCATACATGGCTTAACCTCTAGAATTATCATGCTTTCTGGTGCTTTACGGGCACCCTCGTGCCTCCATCGTTAGCTGACCTCTTGGTACATATTTAGCTTCGATGGAGGGCTTTCACTTGCGGATGAACTCCGAGCTCGAGTTTTTCATCACTGAGCGCCAATATCCTGTCAGTTTGTGGGTCGCAGAAAAATTTTACTTAAGCACGTATATCTTGTAACATTTTATTAAAAGGCACATTATCGTTGAAATACGACAACCAAATAATAAGTCCACTATTCAAAGCAAATAAGAAAGTCAACAATTTTAGTCTAAACGCGTCGGTACCAAGCGTCTTACTTCTGCGTAGGTTAGACAGAAAAATAAAAAGGTGACTCCGCTGAGTTAAAGTCATTACAGATATAAAAACTGCGTGCGCATACATATCAGTCAGACAATATGCAGTAGTCTAATTTACGTATAGAATATATCCAACTGAATAGTTGCCTAGAATTTAGCTTATTCATTCTATACAATTGTAATACCAAGAAAGTCTATTATTTCAAACACAAAAAAAAGTTTTTCTTCTAATAGTTCTTCTTCTCAGCATTTATATGTTTTTATATTATATTAAGCTGCAAAATGAGAATTGTATTTAGAGTATGTTGAAAAGTTCTGAAGCTTAAAATTATATGATAAAAATCTATGGTTTGTAGAAATTTAGTAATATATTATATCACAATTGACATTACAAGTTGATAGATTTGTTTAATGTTACTAGTATTGTCAAACAGGCTGTAAAATTAGGTCTGAAATGTTACAAAGTTGGTTTTCAACCAACTTAGGTAAATTCAAGATGAAAGTAAAATGGCAGGTGCATAAGATGCTGGATTTTGACATAAAAAGCATCAATTTTTAAAAAATCATACTGAAAAAGGTATCGATCTTAAATACTTCCTGAATAAATTTCCAGAATGTTAAAGCTTAGGTTCTAGGTGTAAAGGATGTATTATGTAACTCCTAGGCGTATATCACAAAAGAATTACAAAAATATCGCTTTGACATTTTTAAAAAATAAGATTGGATATTTTTCCAATGTCACTCATTATAGAGGCCATTACTGGACCGCAAAATTGTATCATTAAATTAACTATATTCTTTTTAAATGTTTCTATACAGAAGAATAATTTGATCGCCAAATAAATTTTTTTGTTTGCGACAAATTCATAATAGCAAAATAATCATGTTGTCATATTTTGACTCATTCTACATAATGTTTTACCACTTACAATTGATATAAATAGAAATTATAACTAAAAAAACATAAAAATAGCAATTATTTGTGAAATGCAGTCATTGTGTATTGAAGTTGCAAAAAAATATTAGAAAACTATTGTATTGCATAAGAAATATGTCATGAACATTTTGAAACAATCATATCAGTATTCTGTACAGCACCATATATATACACACATAGATGTACTTTTAGATACTAATTGGCATATATCAATAATACTTGATAAAATGCGCATAAATAGTTAAAAAGAGCAAATTGCTGCTTCCTAATGGCATTAGGCTTTATGACTTGTATTTTTTATGCTTGATTAAACATATTTTATGAACCACTATTAATTTTATATACTCTAATTACAGTTATAGGCGATTCTGGTGCTGAAACACTACTGCTCGCTGAAAATAATTATGTTTGGATACTTTTATTAGTATTGTACAGTTCAAGACTATAATTTTTACTTACATAACAATACGTACGGCAGTAATATATTCTGACAAGTAAATTTTATTCATGTAAAATGTACAATAAAAATTATTTAACAATATAAGTAAGTGTATTTTCTTCTTTGGATACATGTCTTCAAATTTAATGAATCAATCAACATATTTTAATAAGCCGAGCCTTACGGTGAGTAAGGTTGTAAGAGGCTATCTATTAATATTATTATTGTTAATGATATGTTGTTAAATCAATACATCTTTGAGTTTTGCTTTGCTTTACAAAAGGACAAAAACTACTTGTTTTCATGTAGATTGGTTTTTTAGTACTTTACTATGCAACACTTACTTTTAAATATTTTAAACTTTAATTTAGTACATAGGTTTTAGCAGTATTGTTTACTTTCTGGTAATTGTTTTTTTTTGAACAGAAAATATAGCCCGTGACTTTTTTAATATGGTGGTACGTTTCTCTGTTTGCAGAAATAGGCTAAGAGTGATAAATAGTACTTTTCAAAGTACTTCGTTAACTACAAAGTCTTGTGTTCTAAGGCACGTTGACCTAACCTAATGTGACTACCTAGCTTATCTACTGTTGGTTATTTTTTTCTGCCTTTCTGGCTGGGTTGTTGTTTAGTTTCCTTTGCTCGCTCGTCTGAGAAGCAGTTTTTTTAGTGTTCTTCCATCGAGCTTTTGGGCTGACGATCATAAGCCAACTCTTAAAAAGCAAGGTCTACGTGTATCGATAGATTTTATTGAGTGAACTTAGTACTTAAATTAATTTTTTAAATAAAACAGTGATTCAAAAATAAAAGTATCAGCTTTATAAACAACAATAATATTGTAAATGATTGAAGAAATTATTTTATAATAGCAATTGTTTTTTTGGATAACCAACACTATAATACTGCAAAAAGACAGACTTTCTTTAAAACTACTCGTGATGTAAAAACACACACACACACACACACACACACACACACACACACTTACATGTAAATAGTTTACCAGTACATTTATTGTTTGACACGTAGCAGCGTTATCTTTGCGTCAGATATCATTGTTTAATGTAGAATAAGAAAACGTTTATTATTGCTTTCTTTAAAATATTATAAACACTATAGGTGTCCAAAAAGGGTTCTATACGGATGTAGCTGGTCAGTAACACATAGCTACCATAGAATGTCAGGGTACTACTAACTAATGTAAAAGATTTATGTATTTTGAGGTGCTTAATCGGAATCTAGCGTCCAAAATACTACATCCCGTCATCATTTAAACAAAACAGTAAGTACAGCCACAATAAATACAAAAATGGCAGATTTCAGCAAAAGTGGCGATATCACATTATTTTTTACCCTTTAATAATCTTTATTACGCTATAATTTTGAAAACTCCTGATATAAGTGCATGGTGCATGCTAATGAGATGTACAGATTCACCAAACACATTCAGGCGTGCAATAACATAGGCACTAGTGGGCCTTCAAGATGTAAAAAAGAGGTCTTTATCGATTATATAATTGTATATGCAGAGACAATAGTAGAATATAGAAGGAGGTGTAAAAGTTGCTAAAATGACCAGCAGAAAACAACTCAACAATCAAACCAAGATCTGCTAATTTTTAATGCACGACACGAATGAATTATGTTCTATACTCGGTGACAAATCAATCAATACTAACCCAGAAAAAATCATAGCGGAAAAAATTATCCAAGACCAAAAAATACCTAGAAAATCAAACAATTCAAAGACCTTAAAGAATATTACAGACGCTTTATAAATAGCGGGTTCTTAGACACCCAAATATTAGGTTGTACTTCTTGGACAGATAACATATGTAGATGTGGCTGATTCCGCCGTAATTTGTTCGGCAACTACATTAGCTTCTACGCGCATACTAGCATAAATTGTGGAAATATCAAGATGACAATTTAATAAATTAGTGGCGTTTGTATTCTTGTATTAGTTTAAATAGCATTTGGAATCGTTTTTAGGATAAAATCTGCGAAAAAGAGGGCAAAATGATCTTTCTGTCTACTGTCACTAAGCAGTTTTTTCACTATTTGATCTCTATTGCACGAACACGGAGCTTATATATCCAACCCACAGGTACACACATAAATCGACTAATCGATATATGTGTCAATAGCACGTTCCATAATTTCCACCTCAACTATGCAAGCAGCTGTGATACACGTACAAAAAAGTACGTTTTTTCTCAAAACATAACTGAAATTTACTATTACAATATGCCGCACATCTTTTTACCAAAAATCTTTGTAGTAGAATCGCTTCAAATATTTGTTGTGGATAAAAATAAAGTTGAACTGATTGAAAAAAAGATTTGTCGAGAACATTTTTAAAAACCGTTTTGGAAGAAATTTCAAGCAAGTTTCGTCGAGATCGGCTATGTATTTTCTATAAAAAGATATTTTAAATAGTCCACAGCGAAGTATGAAAGGTAATGCAATTATCGCTAGAATAAAGGTATTTAAAAGTTGGGTGTGGTTCTTGGAAATTATTGATTATCTAATAAATGGAGATTATAAGCACTTATCGGGCGTAAAATTAGAATAATAAGCCTCTGGCAGTACCACTTAAATGTAAGGTAATTCAAAATCCACTAACTCACCCATAAAAAAATTTCAAACCAATAATAAACAATAATAATAAAATAATTTATCCAATGAACCTTGCATAAATAAAGAAAATCTAAAAAAAAATAGTGATTCTAGTGTAAAACTTCGTTGACAGAAATTTTGAAAAAAATGTCAAAATTAAGTTAATAATTATTTATTTATCTCAAAATTAACAAATGATAAACTAAAACAAATATTGATTAATGTATAGTAAAGCTGCAACTAAAATCAATTTGTTTAATGTTGTGAAAATACTTTTAAATTAAATGTTAAATAGATTAATTATGTAAAAAAAAAAAAATTTACACAACTTTATTGATAAATAATCAAAAAAGATTTCAAATAATTGTGAGTTACTTACTGCAATATAGAGTTAAGTGATAAGAACTGATACAGGTAGCTTTTGGCTAGGTCGATACGGTACTTGACTCGCATGCGAGAGGTCGTGAGTTCAAATCTTAAAGAAAATGCATTTTTTTTTTAAATTTCATTAAAATTTTCTTTTATTTCTCATTTCAAAGAGAGAGGAAAGTTTAAGATCACTGATATATTCTTCTCCATATTGCGCCTTTAGATGTATGAACAAAAAACAATTTCCAATCTGCTATAAAACGGTCCCGAATTCAAATGGCAAAAACCCCAACAACAAGGATTTAATACGCTCGTAGAAGCACTATGCAGTGCATAAAATAGAGATATTAGATATGGACGACACAAATAAAATAGTAAGGGATAAAAAAACCCAGGGAAAATGATAGTTCAAGCGATTATACGGCGAGCTAACATAGCGATATGGACTCGGAGTCGGAATGCTTAGGGACAAATAAAACAGCACAAAAAACAGCACCCAAAAAAGGTAAGACAATACTAAAAAAAGGTAAACCACGCAAAAATATAGTACAATAAAAAAGGAAAAATAAAAAAGTGACTTGAACAACGGCTGGTAGAGATACTGTCGAAGTAATATTATCACATGAGCCAGCCCGTGACAAACTAGCATACCTGCGCAGGGAACAAAATATGCAGAAGGACGTCAAAGTGACGAGAATATTAATTATACAGTATAATATAGCACAAGGAGCACGGCGAAAAGCTCGTAAACGCCACTTGGATACTTTGAGTAGGAAGCCACCTAATTTTTTCAATACTCCCGAGCGGGACGAAGCCTCATAGGAAAGAGTCATAATACACTGCGAAACACTATTGGCCACAAAGGACGAGGCAAAAAGAGAATTAGAAAGAGCAGACCATTGGAGCTGGCCACATGTAAGGTGCAAGCAAGCCTAGCAGCAGAGGAATCCAAAAGAGAAAGAGAGCAGAGATTCAAGAATACCACCGGGAATATGACGACGACTGTGAGAGAGCAGATAAAAATATGTAAATGAGAGAAAAACAGAGATAGTAACCGAGAAATTTCCGAGCAAAATAAAATGCAAGTAGGTTAAAATCAACGGCCAGCTATTTTATGTTGTTAAAAGAGTGTTAGGAAAATAGACAACGACAAGCATGTTAATGACTTACCACATAAAAAAAAGCACATAGGGAAGAGCAGCAGGCTAAACAAAAAAGTCAAGTCGTTACTTAACGAATTGACGAACAACTTTAAAGTAAAGGATACTGTGGATATTAAGCACCGAGATTTTGACGGAATACCAGGAGTTAGAATCCTTGCATGGAAATCTGACGCTACCACGGCTCGATAACAAAGCGAACTGACGGAAAGCACAGACAAAAACTATATAGAAATGATTGAAGAAGAGGACGAAAGAACTCAAGGAAGCGGGACGATTTGCACCAAAGCGCATACGCAGCATGATATAGTTGATGTACCCCACGATGAAAGCTACTCTTGTACTGCTTTTATGATCCTTTATGGACTAAAAATATTTATAGAAAAATTTAAAAGATGCCCTACTAGAATGAAAATAAATTTACATCCGAGTGACACTGAAAGTTACGATTTATCAAGATCTCGTTGGTGAAGAGGGCAAAGAATTAAAAAATGTGTACCTTTACGATAAACATTATCAAGCTTTGCTTGAGAGCGCGAAAATTAATTCATTGCTATTAGAGAATTATATAAATCACGAAGACGATTAGGAACGAGAGTAAGCAGTCAGAGAATATCGAAAAATGGCTGTTTTAGATACAAATGGGCTACTCGATAGCGAAACTAATAAAAATGCAGATTAGGATAAAAGCGAGCTAGAGGAGCATAAAGGAAAAAATAATTAAGAGGAAAATACATACAAAGAATGTGACCTACCTGCCTCGGATACTACTTGGCCCCTATATCCAGCCCTCTAAGATTTTCCAAGCTCATTAGGATCGAACAAAGAAAGCAGCCTCGAAAAAAAATCTTGAGCTAAATAGAGCTGTGCTTGAGTCAGAAAGTGACTTAGAGCAAGCGAAGACAAAAAAGATCATGAGCCCAGCAACACTTGATAAATACAGAGCATGCAGGACACGCATACCGCAGCAAAGGCTGCCTTAGCTACCACAAGATGACTTGCAGCCGGCACCATTTCAAAATTTCTATCGAATAAAAGATCATTTATTTCACTACCGAGACAACATAGCCTTTGATACGATAACAGACAACTTACCTGACACAGAATAAATCAGCGCACTTTACAAGAGCGGATATATAGACCGAATAGCCTCAAATAACGAGAAAAATAGTAGGAGAAAATATTCGGACGAGCATTAGGAAAGTCTTAGTCATGAAAATGTATGTGAAATCGCACTTTAATGAAACTGCCCTAAAATTAAACATCAATAAGTTAATCCAATCACTCAAAAGTCCTAGGATAATCAATAAACTAGTTTCCATAGGTGTCATACGTGACCTAGAAATACTTTAGATCATACAGTGGAGCTACTTCCTGGAGCAGTTTGAAGTGATTCTTAAAGGCCTTACAGTTACGGCAACCCTGTGTATGAGTACGCTACTTGTGTCATTCATGGATCAGAGGGACAAAGTTATAAATAAATACCATAAATCAACAGTTAGAGGGCATAAAGATAATAATAAAACATATAATAGAATCGCCAAAAATTTTTACTGGTGAAGTATGGGGCCTGACTTAAGACAGTTCATACCCGGCTGTCCAACTTGCCAAACAAGAAAGCTAGTACGCGTCAAGACGAAACAGGCAATGTTAATTACCGACACAACGAGTGGACCATTGCAATAAATATTTTTTTTTTTTTGTGGACCGGTAAATACGCCTTTAGCAAGAGATAACACATACATACTTACTTTACAACATTAGCTAACAAAACATATTGTCTTGGCACCGGTATAGAGAGTGACACCCGAGGAAACAGTGACAGCGCGCGCACTAGCTGATAAATCCACAGCTTATTTCGGCGCACCGGAGAAATTATTATCGGATCGCCGATTCCATTGCATGCACAAAACCATGGAAGAATTAGCAAGATTATTAAAAATTGATAAGATGGGCAGTACTGCATACCACCTCCAAAATAATGGTGCGATAGAGCGCATGCATCACGTTTTAGCACAGTATTTAAAGTTATACCGCGATAAAACCAAAAAATGGGACAAGTTATTGCAACTGCGTATGCTTGCATACAATGTCTCAGAACATGAGAGCACAGGCTAATTACCATACGAACTCGTACTCGGCCAGCGTGCACAACTCTAATCAAGCTTTAAACAGCTGAGAGCGGGCAAACCTATACAAAACTATTTACACGAATAACACAAATACTGACGCAGCACTGGACACCTGCAGCAATGACATAAGTATAGAATAAATATTAGTCAAAATATAATTACGAAAGAAAACTACACACAAAATTTTCATGGAAGGTGAGATTGCATAGATTGTAAAAAAACCATCGGAAGAAAAGTACGACGCTTAATATTAGGGGCTCTACAAAATCACGGGGATCAGCTATAAAACTCATTACGTGGAACTGCAGAAATACGAAGAAGTATACATCTAACATAAAGACAAAATTATAAAGGCATGCACACATAAAGCATAACCCCTACAAGAAGGTAAATAGGAGACGGAAGAGGCAGAGAAAGGGTCGAAAGCATAGCCAGACCAACCCAATAATACCAACGCATACTTCCTTGCAACCTTACATTTCTACTTTTGTGTAGTGTTATCTTTATTTGACTTTCTTTTTTTTGTTTTAGTTTTTCACAGCCTTTGGACGAACAACGGAAGAAAACAATAAAAATTTTTTTTTGTAAAACGCCAAAATAGAGATAACGAAATATTGATAATCACTTGAATTAACATTTTTGATATCGGGATTAACAATACATACACATAGAAACTATTTTTATCAACTATTTACTCAGTTATAGTCCCTTAAATACCTTTCTTACACACAATCCTTGTTATCATTAACATTGCAGTAAAAAATCAACGAAAAAATAAAAAGAGGTTAAGTATTATTTAATCTAGGAGACCAGCGATCAATTCGCTGATCAAGTAAAAAGAGTATGCTTAGACTATAGTTCAGCAGAATTATATTTATTTATTATTGATGGAAATAATCACTGTAAGTTCTGAAAAAAAATTATTAATCGAAACATTAAACGAGACTAAGTACATGGAAAAAAATGTGAAAACAGAAATACACTTCATACGTACACCCATCAAGTAAAATAACGTCTTAGTAAGTCTTACGAACGCAGTTGGAATGCCTGAAACAGATGCGCCAGTGTATGATCCTAAACGGCTCACAGCAGTCATAAAGTGATGTATTAATTTTACGACCAGAGCGGTGGACACTATCAAAACGCCTCCAAACAAGAGCCCCCGTCCCATAGAGATTGTGGTTGAATAAAGATCATCTTAAGGTAAAAATAAGCCTCTAACAACCACCAACGAAATATATTTTACCTATATTAATAAATATACATTTTTCTACGTCCACGCAGCCTCATACATATTTTTTCAGTAACGCTGACTGTCGTAAATTAACGTTTGGCAAATAAAATATGAGATGATTAACCACGCAATAAACACCTTTTCTAACATACATGTCGTGTATGGGCACAGAGGTTGTAAGACGCTAGGAGTGTAAAGCGAGTGGTGCACGTATGTGTACACCGAGAATGGGGGTGTGAGTAAAAGTGCGGCTCAAAAACATCTGATGTAGTGCTCGGCGATCAGTCTGGCCTAGCGAGAGGTAAAGACAAGACGTGTTAATAAAGATTCCGATACATCGAATATAATGTGTGCTCTTATTCATCTCCTTCTTTCAGAATCCCGCACCACGGCACGATAAGTTGATACATAGCAACTGGCGACGAGGACGGGCAGCAGCTCATTGGGAGGCGTTCACAGAACGTTTAGAATTTAATTTCTATGCGAAAAAAATCGCGGAAGCAGAAATGAAAAGAGCAGTATTACTAACGCACGTCAGCGAAGCGACATTCAAACTAATCAAAGCCTTCTGTGCACCTGCTAAGCCGTCAGAAAAGACTTATGACTAGCTTGTAAAACTGCTGATGAATCGGCTCAATCTGGAGACATTGGAGTTGATGGTGCGTTGTCAATTTAATCGAGCAAAGCAAGTGTCAAACAAAGCGGTAGCCGAATTCGCGACGAGATTGCAAAAATTAGACGTGGATTCAAGGAAAATTGGAAAAAGTCCATGCGAGTGCAGTTCACAGTAGGTAGTCAAGTTAAATCGACAAGAGTGGAATTTTTCAAGAACAAAAAAAATCACGTTTGACGGAGCCCTCGAAGAGGCTTTAGCAAGAGAAGAAGCAGCAGAAAGCGCCGCCAAAGTAGCCAAATCGCTAGCGAATGAGGTTTATAAACAAGATAGCTTTGCTATAGGTCGAAGGAAGCACGACCAAGGCCGAATCCAAAGAGACAAAAGGCACCAACAAGAACAACCAGGGACAGAGCAGCAAGTGGCTGAAATTAAGTTATTTTGCTGTGGAAAGACGAGAGAAATATGTGCACATACAGAGACAGAAGATGCGATTTTGGCCACAAAAAGGGTTGACTCGAGCAAGCACAGATTAAGAAGAAAAATGTATCAAATAAATTTTTGGAGGAAAAAAGCAGCGAGTCGGAGAGTAGCGGCAGCGGTAAGGGCAGCGAAAGCAGCTCATCCTACAGCAGCAATTTCATCGACTACCATAACATCAATCTGGAGGTAAAATTGAATGATTGTAATGCGATTTGCGCTGAACCGATATTTTTCAATGTTAATCTCATACACAAATAAAGCAATGGAACCACGAGGTCAACTGAAAGACCAAACGGTTACTTTTAATAACAAAACGCGAGTTTAAGACTGTTTAGTTTTAAAAAAACATAAAGTTTTACTAATAGAGAAGCTGTGTCTCTCAAGTTTCGGGAATTGGCCTTTAAAGCGTCTGTCATATTCAAAAATCATAGCGGATAGTAAACACGGTGTGTATAACATGCAAAGCGAAAGTGTACGTGAGAAACTGCTAAAAGAATTCGAGACCGTATTTAGCGAGACACCCGGTATATACAAAAAGCGTGAAATAAAGCTACATGTTAAGCCGAACGTTAAACCTGTGGCACTCGGAGCGAGGCATTTGCCATACACATTAAGACCGAATGTTAAGCAAGAAATCGATCGTCTAGTAAAACTGGA
This sequence comes from Copidosoma aretas, assembly GCA_030522625.1. Taxonomy (NCBI): domain Eukaryota; kingdom Metazoa; phylum Arthropoda; class Insecta; order Hymenoptera; family Encyrtidae; genus Copidosoma; species Copidosoma aretas. Next base: position 27,937 of record JAPYYV010000310.1, read on the forward strand.
AAACTTGAAAAAAGGAGAGTCGAGCGAGTGGGCAACACCTATTGTACCAATACAATAGAGCAACGGCAAAATAAATTAAGCTTGGACTTCAGTTAGACATAGATAAATCTAAATTTACGATGACTTGAATAGAACTGTTAGGATTCGTCATAGACAAGAATAGTCTGCATAGGATAAGTCGAAGATAGTAGCAATGTATAAAGCGCCACACTGTGTGCCAAAGTGAGTAAGTTGGTGCGAAATAAAATATCTTATGACCGAATGGACCAATCATAACGTTTTTTGTTTTTTAAATAAAGGTTATTATTTCTTGTTTACAAAATAGTTATAGAGAATATTGACAAAAGTTATCTTCATATATAAATTAACAGTTAATAACAAATATCGTGAATACGAATAAAAATATTAAATTTCTCGGCCATTTACCAGGTTTATTTTTATGTATTCTTACCGCTAATTGCGAATATAGGAGGCGATTGTTTATAAGATAACAATGAAAAATTTATAAACAAATTCAATTAACAAATTCAAAAATTGTTTTTATTAATTAGAAAATGATATTTTCATATTTAATGACATAGTTTCTGTAGCCAAAATACGAAAAGTGCTACCCATACATATATAAATACATAAATACAGACAAATATACATATATACATACAAATTAGCGGGTGATAACAAATATCGTGAATACGAATAGGAAAAATGAATTTCTTAGGCATTTTCCAATTTTATTTTTATGTACTCTCAGCGCTGATTAAGGATATAGAACGCTATTGTTTATAAAATGCCAATTAAAAAGTTATAAATTAATTAAATAAACAAATTTGAAAAAAAAATTTTTAATGATTTAGATATAATATTTTCATAATTTGTGATATAGTTTCTTTAGCAAAAATTCTGAAAGTGCTAAACGTACATACATATATACATACGTCCATACATGCATACATACATGTATACATATATACGTCTATACACATATATATACATACGTACTTACGGACATGCATGCATAGGATTATAAAAAACAAAAAAGATTCACCCCTAGTTTTCATTACCTATTTCAACACCTTCAATTAAATTCTATTTAAAGGTTATGGAGTATATATTACAAATTATCTTTTTTTGCAAGTATTGCGAGAACAAGAAATAAAAAAAAACAGACTGAAGGAGAATTACATTCGGTTCAAAGCCAAAATTGTACCTTACCTTTACAAGATGGACGGGAGAACAAAATATGTCGCTGAATTTCTCAACAAATTATATATTGTACGTTGAAACTTTGGAATTACGAAGACACATCCATGTATATATAAACTATCTTAACTACTTTTAAGAAAAAAGTACCCTAAAAAGACTTATCCCACTTCATATTATCTGCTTCAAATCAACTGTCTCATAAATTAATTTTTCTGATAACACAAAAAAGCTTTCTTCTTTTGACTTCACTTGTAACTAATGGATTTTTTCGCTTCCCTCTCGTAACTTCACTCGCTTTCTAGTAATTTCATCATTGACTAAAGAACAAGCGAAAATAAGAGAGCTTTTCTTTCTCAACTGTACACACTTCTTATTTACTTTTTTTTTATTATCGTGCATGAAAATATAAGAATGCTTCACTTATTTTACTGTAATCACTGCTTGACGATCCTTTTCATGACTGACGAAAGTGAAAAACCTTTGTGTAATTGATTTCGCTGTTAATAGAGTTTTCATACATGGACTGCATGAAAGTCAATTTTTATTTTTTGGCCCTTATCAATTAATTGTACTCACTTAATATCGACCTTTTTTATAGATTGGTAAACATAAAAATAAAATCTTATTGAATTTTCCTTTCCTAAACTGGACTTTCTTATTTTTGATTATTCTAGTGATTTATATCAATATACATAAATCATGCAAGATCTATCTGCCTCGATTCTTTGTATATTTATTAAAAAAAAAGTTTATAAGCATACTAATCTTCTTCTGTTCATCTTTTGTATAATATTTTCTCAATAACATACTTATAAATAACAGCCTAAGCGGACTTTTTACCTATATTTTTACTTTATCAAAATGTGTTTAAATTTATTTAGTTATAATATATTTTTGTAACATTATAATTCGGTATTCAGAATTCAAAGTTATGAGTAATAAATTTTAGATTCTACAATATTTTACGACTAATCACAGCTCTTAGTAACAGTATGACACATTTAACGATACACAAAAACAATGGAACACATAACACAAGAACGTAGCGGTCCAAGGCTACCATCCAATTTCTTCATCGTCTCCTTGGTCATCAGGAGCTGAAAGACTTCCGCTTCCCTTGTAACACTACAAAATATAGAAAATTCATTTTGATTAACGTTTGACAATTATCCTGCGACTTCTTTTATCACGTAATGTATGCATTCAGTTGTGGTAGAGATGTACAAGAACATGCTCTGGTTTTGGCTGATTAACAGTGTTCAAAAGCTCGATCATTTCCAGTGCATTTGATATTTTTAACATTATTTCTCATAAAAAACGTAAATTCTTATTGTGAATCACTTCTTACCTACAATAGTATCTTCTTATAAATTTCATTACATTATTATAAGACTCAAGCATGAATAGCTGGAACTTGACTCGTGCTCTGATTCGAGATTGTCAGTTCTTGCAAGTCCTTCATTAGTCAGCGATAATTTTGAAATATGTGAAAACGGAGTTGATAATGTATACTCACATGTTGACTTCAATATGGCCATAACGTCACTATGTCGATTTAGAAATAACTTAATGGAATAATTGGATACATACCTTAATTTGACATATTTTTTTGCATCATCTGAAAGTTCTTTCTTTTTTAGAGTAAGCTTTGTAATAATAATAATAAAAGTTCTAGAATAACATTATACATTGTCCTTTTATGATGGTAGGAGTTGAAATATGTCATAAATTAAAATCGCTATTTATGGGTGTGTGTACATGTGTGTCTTAATGTAATCAGTAAGCTCTCAGGACTTCCTTCACCGATTATAATTTTTTTTGGCTCAGCTTATTTTTTACGTTTTTCAATGCTTATAATCGCTCAAAGAAATAGTTCTGGTTAATGTTTACTTGAAATTTTTTTTAATACTATTTTTCAACGAATAACTTTTTGAAACGATTTTTTTTTTTTTCATTCTGTCGGCATACTACACAAATGTTAGCGAAGCATAATAAAGATGTTATTTCCCTTCGATTTAAATATTTTACTTCTCTTTACAAGTTTCTTTTCACCCTGATGAGTACGTTCATAAAAGCGAATCAATACAAACTATTTATGACAGTTACAAGGTTAAGGAAGTATTGTGCCCATTCATTGGCAGCGGTATTCTTTCTGAAAGAGAAGGTCATGAAATAAGTACTCAAATTTTTTTTTAACCTGACTTGCTTGTTTAAATGTCTTGATTCTAAGTAGTGGTCTTAGAGCCGGGATCTACAATACGGATATTATAAATACGTGGTGAGCGATGCAAGTGACAGAAACGCGAGATGTCTCATGTTTTACACTAAATAATTATTTTTAATTGATTAATCGTTCTTTTTATGTATATTCTTATTGTAACCCTCCGTTGCGTTAACTTATATTATAATAAATTATAATTAATAAACAATAATTATTGTTGTAAATCATTTTTAAATATTTACTAGTTCCACTATAAATCATCGCATTTTTGTAAATGGAAAAAAAATGTTTGTTTATTCAAAGAAAAATTTTTTGTCGGACAAAAAGGTGTTAGTACTTAAGCTTAAGACTTACAGGACTCGTCATCTACTCAGATTATACAATAAATAATCAAAGTCAAGAACTAACAAATAAAATAGAGGGAGATGAGGTTCCCTTTATCTTTATATACGTTGATTATTAAAAAGTCTAGAAGAAGAGAGTAAAAGTAAGGAAAGGAAGCCCTTTATCATGTTTTATGTACTTTTAACAATAAAAAAAATAGAATTATTGTAAGAAAAATTCAAACACTGACGCTTTTTTATGTTTTCATCAGTATAATAATATAAATACAATACCAATAACAAAAAAGGAAGGAAAGACGAAGAAGAAAAACATCTTCAAGTAAGCGTTACTGTAAATCAATAAAATAAGACGATGGAACCCAGTAAAACGGAAAGAAGGACGTCTTCTGACGTTTTCATTGACGTCAACAAATAATTTAAGACTTTCAAAATTAAGTCAATTTAAAGAAGAAAAGCGTTCTCAAGACAAAGAAATTCTCATACGTTTACGTAAATAAATGAATGAAAAATCAATACGGAACGTGTAAAGTTAAGGGAGTAAAGCATACCTACATTTTTATGTATATTAAACAATGATAAATAAATAAAAAAGTGCTTAATTTTGAGGGAGATAGTCCTTCTTATGTTTCCGCGAGCAAAAATCAGTGAAAGATATCGATAAAAAGCAAGAAAAGTCGAGGGCGAGACAGTTTTTCAGATTCAAATTTTCGTTTAACAATATAAAAAGAAAGAAGCAAGTAGATTCAAGGAAGAGAAGCCTTGTAAACTTCTCATTGATAATAATCAATAAAAGCAGTTGATATGAAGCAATAAAGTTGACAAAGGGACACCTCATTAAGTTTCCAGTCTCATTGATTTGTAATAAAATCGACAACAAGCGAGTAGGGTTGAGATAGTTTATATATTCATGGATGTGTCTTCCTAATTCCAAAGTTTCAACCTACAATATATAATTTGTTGAGAAATTCAGCGACATATTTTGTTCTCCCTTCCATCTTATAAAGGTAAGGTACAATTTTGGCTTCGAACCGAATGTAATTCTCCTTCAGTCTGTTTTTTTAAATTTCTTGTTCTCGCATAACTTGCAAAAAAAAATAATTTATTATATATAATCCATAACATTTAAATAGAATTTAATTTGAGGTGTTTGAATAGGTAATGAAAACAAGGGGTGAATCTTTTTTGTTATTCATAATCCTATGCATGCATGTACGTAAGTACGTATGTATATATGTGTGTATAGACGTATAAATGTATACATGTATGTATGTATGTATGTACGTATGTATATACGCATGTATAGCACTTTCAGAATTTTTGCTGAAGAAACTATATCACAAATTATAAAAATATCATATCCAAATCATAAGTTAAAAGTTTTTTTGAATTTGTTTATTTAATTTGTTCATAACTTTTATATTGCTATTTCATAAACAGTAGCCTTCTAGACTCTTAATCAGCGCTAAGAGTACATAAAAATAAAATTGGAAAATGCCTAAGATATTCATTGTTTCTATCCGTTTTCACTATATTTGTAAATAGCCGCTAATTTGTATGTGTATATGTATATTTTTCTGTATTTATGTATTTATATATGTATGGTTAGCACTTTTCGTATTTTGGCTACAGAAACTATGTCATAAAATATGAAAACATCATTTTCTAATTTATAAACAAAAATTTTAGAATTTGTTAATCTAATTTGTTTATAACTTTTTTATTGTCATCTTATAAACAATCGCCTCCTATATTCTCAATCAGCGGTAAGAATACATGTAAATAAACCTGAAAAATGGCCCAGAAATTTATTATTTCTATTCTTATTCACGATATTTGTTATTAACTGCTAATTTCTTTATTAAGATAAATGTTGTCAATGTTCTCCAAAATTATTTTGTAAACTAAAAATAATAAGCTTTATTTAAAAAAAAAAAACCTTATGATCGGTCCATTCGGTCATGAGATATTTTATATCGCACCAACTTACTCACTTTGGCACATAGTGCGCCGCATCCCAAGAACGCCAAGCAGCTAGAATCATTCCTTGGATTAGTTAATTTTTGTGAAAGATTTAAAAAAAAAAAAAATCAGTCTAACCGAGGCCACATTTTAATTGTGTGCGGAAAGATAAATTCAAATGGAGTAAGGAATGTGACGATGCTTTTTGATGGATTAAAAATGAATTAATATCCCAACAAGAGCTAGCGCATTACAATCCAACCCATCAGCTTATATTAGCTTGTGTTGCGTCTCACTACGGCTTAGTAGCAATACTGTCGCATAAATACAAGGACGGCAGCGAAAGACCAATCGCGTTTGATTCAAAAAAAGTTCCGGATGAGAAATTAAACCGAGCAATCAACGACAAAGAAGCAGCAGCTATTGTATTCGTGTTTAAAAATTTTAGAGTTTTTTATTCAGTAGCAAAGTGATTTTACGCACATATCACAAGCCGCTTGAATTTATTTTTAACACGAAAAAAGGCATTTCGCAGACGGCAAATTTGAGACTGCAGCGTTGAGCAATTTTTCTTTCAGGTTTTCATTTCGATATCAAATGGATAAGATCGAGTGATAATGCAAACTGTGACGCGTTATTGCGGCTACCGATTGTCGATAAGATCGAACTATTCGGCGACACAAATTCGAAATTGCGTTTTATACTAGATGAGACCAAGGTCATGGATTACGAAACAATTGTAAAAGAAATAAAACGAGACGCAGCTCTATCGCCAACTATTAAATTTTGTATTTTCGGCTTGCCTAATGACATTAAAGATATTTCAGAGACGGAAAAGAAATTTTTTGCAAAGCAAAACGAATTATCAGTTAAAGGGAATTGTCTCTTCTGTGGGTACAGGGTCGTAATCCTTGAAAGCTTGCGGGATAAAATTTTGAAGGATCGCCAATCGTCACATTTAGGAATAGTAAAAATGAAAGCGATTGAGCACTCTTACGTGTGGTGGCCAAAAATAGACGCGGACATTGAAGATTTAGAAAACTTTTGTGATACGTGCATGGAAAATCAAAAATCACCACAACACGCATCACTTACACCATGGCCGTGGCCAGAAAAAACTTGGCAAAGAGTTCACTATGATTTTCTAGGTCCTTTTCATGAAGACATATATTTAGTAGTAGTGGACACTTTCTCAAAGTGGACAGAGCTATTTAATTTTAAACAAGATACGAGAGCGGGAAAAATGATACAGGCATTTAAGATGCTATGAGCGAGACACAGCTTGTGTAAGCATTTTGTATCATACAATGGCAGACAGCTAGCAAGCTCAGAATTCCGCGAATACCTAGAGAGAAACAGAGTAAGGCATAGTTTTTTGCCACCGTATCATCCTGCAAGAAACGGCGCCGCAGAAAACTTCGTGGGGACTTTTAAATATAAGGTGTCGAAAATCGTAGAAGGGGGGAGAAGACAGACACAGCGGTCTATCAATTTTTGTTCGACTATCGTAGCGCTCCGCATAGTACGACCGGGAAGTCACTGGCACAATTGTTGTATGGCCGCAAAATACAAACAAGATTTGATTTACTGTGCCCCAATTTACGTGCCATTGTGCAAGAAAAACAAGGGGCGTAAGTCACAGCTCGGCCTTACTCGCGCAAGGTCGGTTGGAAAGAGGTCGACTCAGTTATGATCGACAACCACGGCAAGACAGGTGAAACGCATCTAAAGGGCGAAATTTTCAAGCAATTATCTCCGTCTACTTACCAAGTGCGGACTGAGTCTGGGAATGCTGGGAATGTAATTAAGCGACATTAGGAACAAACTGTGAGACCCGCGTGGTGTTCCGAGAGAATTGCCCAGAAGCAACACATTCAAGACAAGGGGAGAGTTGTAGTGTATGGGCGCTGAGGTAACAAGATGGGGGGGGGGGGGCGAGCAGGAGGGGGGGGAGGTCGACCGAGGGAGGGGGGGGGGGCGTGTATGTACACCAAGTATGGGGGTGTGAGTAAAAGCGTGGCTTAAAAACATCTAATGGAGCGCTCGGCGAGCAGTTAGGCCTGGCAAGAGGTAAAGAGAAGACGTGTTAATAAAGATTTCCATACATCGAGTATAACGTGCGCTCTTATTCATCTCCTTCCGCCAGAATCTCGCATTACAGCACGATAAGTTGATACATAGCAGTACACTAAAATTAACTATGCAAATAACAACGTAGCATATAAGAACAATTAGATTTTTAAAAATAGAATAGCATAAGAAATCGAAAAATAGAGCCTATTCATAGGTAAACAAAGGATTTAAGTTAATCAAGTTAAGCAGTACCATGTCTAAGAGCGAATGCCAAATAAAATTGCGTGAAAGAGAGAAATAATTAACAGATGCAACAAACATATTGTTACAACATGGGCATGCTGGATGCGAGATACGGTTGCTTTTTTACGCACCTATACTTTCTCCTCACTAGAAAATATGGAAGTGCCTCTTTCAGGGGGGCCTTCTCTATTGATCTGTTATAGATTGTTCACAGGTAACAGTCAGCGTTAAAATAGGCGAACCTCCGAAGAAATAGCGGGTGACAATAACATCACGCTGAGACCGATCTTAGTCTAAGTGCAGAGACATCTTATACCGGTACAACGGCCTGAAAAGAGAACTTAAAGGCCAAGGGCAATTAAATGGATGCCAACAGCTCGACGTCAAAAAGCCATGAACAGGTAATTAATTTTTTCAAGCGCAGTGCAACCTTAGAGCAGTATTCTCAAGAAGAATAATTATAATTATAAGAATAACAATATTATTTACATTAGTAATTAAATAACTAACATCCTAACATCAGAACCTATAATTGCGTGATAATACTGACAAAAAAAATCTAGTCATATAGATCAGACGTAGTAACGCCATAGCCATCGGTATCCTAGTCAATAATATCAATATGTATATCTTGTGTAACCTAGTACGTACATTTACCATGAATACATTAATTCCTACATAGTTTGACAAAACGCACATATGTGAGTATATAGGACTTAAGAAATTTCATTCCACAATATTAACTTATCATGATCAATTATCATTTTATATATCCTTTTAACTAAATCATGACAGTTTTTCACTAGAAGAATGATCATATAGATATAAAAAAATATGTCTAATGAAATATACCATAATTAAGTTTCATACAAAAAACATATTATGTACAAGTCACTCTGCAAATAGGATACCAAGTCCATGATAAAAGATAATGTTACGGGAAAAATATGTAAAGGAAAATGACCGTATATGAAAATAATAATGTTACTGTAGTACGTAAAATGAAATTTACGAATATTATAAAAGAGCAAAAAGCGCTTACAAATATAAAAAAGGTGTTTACACGAAAAATACAGCTAAATAACCCTTAGGCGAAACAAGGATCAGCAGAAAAATACTACTTTTGTGATCCTTAATAGAAAAGGCGCACAAACCAAACAACAAGACACAATCATTACTTAAATACTTACCCTTAACGTACAGAAAAATCATCGCCAAGGAAGACGTCATCACAGCCTTGGACGTGCGACGTACCACAGCATGGTTTGACGTCTGTCTGCTGTTTCCCAGCGAGGGGCCCTCTCCGACAGAGTGGTAGGCAAGAGAAAGTAGGTCAGGAGAAGCAGAAGAGACTAGACCCGACGCTTAAGAGAAGCATACATACCCGCTTCGGTTAGCAACTTACACTTGTTTTCTGCTTAAATCTCCATTTAAATAAAGAACTAGTATCTACCTTCGCTGTGAAATTTTTTCCCGATCACTATACTGAGATTAGTCCCCCGTAACAAAAGTTTGTGTTCCAAAATCGTAAAAATCAGAAAATTTCCTGAAAAAACGTTTTTGATGAAGAAAAAAAGAAAATTGATCAGGGTGCGCAATAAAAAATATAACGCGTAAATAAGTAAGCTTTGTGCATATAAATTAGCAGCAGTTTTTTTACTAAAAATAGTACTGGATAACATGTATCTTACCGTATGTATTCTATCATTTATAACAGTAGTGGCTCCACCCCCTGCGCACTTCGTGTGTCAACTCCCAACTATAAATCAAACATATTATTTTCATTATTTTCAAAGAAAGATAAAATGATTGGCAGTCATATGACAGTTAGTTTACAATTTTTTAATTTAAATAACTTTTTATTCAATTTTTCGAAATCTCATTTTGAAATTTTGTCGCTCTCAGCCTGTCTTAACTTATCACTGAGTGAACAAAAAGGCTTCATTCACACGACAATTAATTTTTTAGCATAAGACACGATCTTTGTACACATTCTTTGTTCATTGGGGTGTTTTATGATCACAGTAATTCGAAAACATCGATGAAAATCATGGAGAAAAATCTATAATGTTGTTTATTTCGATAAATTAATAATTAAATATGTAATACAGTATATGAATACAAATATAGACTACACAGAATTATTTAGAATTCTTACCCGGATTTAAAAATGAAAATATAATATTTGCATACAAGAAAAAAGTTCTAAGCAAGGCTTACAGAGAGTTATTTCCAGGGCAGTCTTGTAAAGACTGTAAAAACGTACTGTCGACATTTAATAAGATAACCGTACAATATTTGATCAATATATGTGAGAAAACATGGGATAGTAATCTTGTGACTGGCTCGGATAAGGTTTATGCATCGTTGATTGTATACAAAAGAAACTAAATGAGGTAAAGGTAATAATGAATGGTAATGAGTGTATGTTTCCTCAAAAATATATATCTCAAATATATATATATATATATAGACTTGAGAAGCTTCGCCTACTGCACGCTCCGCGCACCAACTCCCATACAACGGTATATTTGTTTTTATTTCTAAGTATCTAATACAAACATTTATTGTTTATTACATACATGCGTACTCACATACACAAAACACTATTATGACGATATCACTACGATATCTGAGATACATTGTATGGATAGGAAAATGATAGCCTACGTCCATCGCCAAGATATCATTCTTAGACGGTAATGGATCATTATGATGTTTCTCTTACTTTGTATGATTCTCAAAATTATCATCTTAAAGTTTGAAACATAATTATAAAGAGCGTCGTTGACGATTTCAATATTTTAAGGATTTTATTCTTGGTCACACATATTATAATGGCATTAAAAATAAAACGGATTATGAAGAGTATATAAGTAAATTTGGTGTTAAAGGTAGTAAAATTTAGCTGAACAGTTTTTTTCAAATTAATGATGTTTGTGTAAAACTTTTATTTAAAAAATCAAATTTTACTCATTCTTTGTTCTCAAAGTTTTCAAAAAAAATTTTATCGGACATTTTTTTCGAAGGAAGTTTAGACAATGAATACTTTAATATTTTGGATTTCAGCAATTATAAAATAAGAGAATGCTTTAATAAATTATGCAACAGTAATAAAAGAATGAGAAAAAAAAGTCAATAAATGTTGTACAAAAGAAATTACTTGCAAAAAATCAAAATTATAAAATACTTTCGACAGTAATGTGGACAAATCATTATCAGAAATGTAAGTCTTGGATTTTGAAGAAATGAATTTTAAATGTCCACATTGTTCAGATGTATTTTGGAATGAAAAATGTAAAAAATGAAATTGTTGAAAAAAAAGGAAAAATTATTTCATCTTCATTAAGTCGCTATACTAAAGATTTAAAAACTCTTTTATTAAACCATAATAATTTCTGGTATTTAATTCGTTATTATAATATGGTTTGTTTCACTACATTTATTGTAAATTTCATTTATATAAAAAAAGCAATTTACAATCTAAAAATGCAATGCTAAATTTGTCATATCTCACCTAATTCTCTATTTTTATCTAATGAACAAGAACCCTCATGCAGTCAACTGTATATTTATGACGATTTTAGTGCTATCAAAAAATGTTTGAAAGCAAATAAAAATTTAAGAAAAGAACTTGTAGAATTTTTAACTGGTATTATGAGTAATAATCCATTCGCCAAAAAGTACAAACATTTACACCAAATAGGTAATATACAAAATTTACTAGATTACAAAATGTATTTTGTTCGAAAAAACGATAATCAAAAACGTCGTTGGGATAAACCTTTTGTACCAGAATGTGGTGCCATTATTGTTTTCAATTCTGGTACAATTGAAAAATTCCATTTGTGTGTGTATCCAAAAAATTTACCAGAAAAGATCTTATTACACACATATATGAACAAATTTTCGCACTTTGTAGACCCTGTGGTGTTTCCAATAATGATGCCTTTAGAAGATTAAGGATGGAGTGCCAATTACAGTACGAATCTAAAAATTAGATATAAAATTGTATCTCTTTTACAACATTAGTTGTATAGACTATCCTATAGACCAAAATCACAGCAATTTAATCCATTGTTATATTGTAAAAGTCTAACTCAACAATTCTTTTTACATGCATATGCAATGGTTAAAAGTAATAGAATGAACTTTAGCAGACTTAATCAAAATATCTACGAATAGAGTGTTATCAAGGCATATTAGATCATGTAATAATTAGTGCTCCTCATCTTCAAAAACATTGAAAATAATGAAGTAAAAAATCTTTATATTTTACCATGGACTTACATTGTGGGACCAAGATACATGCAACAACATTACCAAGATGCTATGTCAATTATGAGAAAACATGAAAAACCAAATTTATTTATCATTGTTACTTGTAATCCAGAATGAAGCGCATTCAAACAAGTTTTGAAAAATTTCTCAAAAAATACAATGCCCAATAATATTCCGAACATGACAGATTATTTTCTTCCAATATAAAGTCAATATTAGAAGATATTACTGAAAAAGACATTTTCGGTAAAGTTATTGCATGTGTCTATACCATTGAATTCCAAAAACAAGGATTACCTCATGCACATATTCGTCTTACATAACATGCGAAAAATAAATTAATAACACCAAATGAAATAGACAAATATATTTCTGCTGAAATTCCATCTTATAACTTAAAGCTTCAAAAATTAGTTATGAAACATATGCTTCACGGACCACATAACAAAAATACTCCATGTTATTATGAGAATAATAGAAGTTGTAAAAAGAATTTCCGAAAATCTTATTCTTTAAGTGCAATATTTAACGAAAATGGTTATCCTGAATACAAAAGGAGACATAATTCTAATTAGAATCATATCTATAAAATAAATAGCAGCTTTATAGAAATTTTCGCTAACAATTGTATGGTAGTGCCGCACAATTAATACTTGTTGATGAGATATAACTATCATATGAATGTTAAATTTTGTGCATCAATACAAAGTATAAAATATATTTTCAATTATATTCACGAAGAAGGTGATAGAGCTTGTTTAAAAATACAAAAACCAAATAAAATTAAAAATTAAAATTCTACTAATACAGAAATACTTGATGAAATATCACAATTTATTGATTGTCGTTATTTAAGCGCGATGGAAGCAGCATGGAGGCTTTAAGAATTCCCTCTTTGTGGTAGAAATCATCCAGTATTTAATTCAGCTGTTTATTTAGAGAATCAACAAAAAATAATTTTTAAAGCAAATAAAATTAAAATATCACTTTAAAATTGGGAAACTCCTTTAACAGCATGGTTTGGATTAAACATATTTAATATGTGTGCAAAATCAATCAAATTTATTAACATTCCTGAATAATATACATTTAATAGTACAACAATACAGTGGAACAAACAAAAATGTTCTAGAAAAAATATAACAATTGGTGGATTAAACGTAGTTTCTCCAAAGGATCAAGAACGATTTTTTTCTTTAATAACATTAAATCAAGAAGCGGGTAAAACATCTTTTACACAGTTTAAAACTATTGAAAACATCACATATGGGACTTACAAAAAAAAAGCTAATAATATGGGTTTAATAGAACATGATTCTTAAATCAACATAATTTTTTAGGAAGCTTGTAGTGTCATCCTACGATTTCAACTTCAAAATTTTTTTGCATAGTTTGTTATGTCTGAAATTTTTTTAGGTACCTTTATTTGCGACAAATGCAAGAAATTTTTTTTAAAAGCTAGTGAAGATCACGAAAATAAAGCTCTTTTACTTATAAACGAAATTTTAATGTCTGAAAACATGTTTGGTAAATATTTTAATTTACCAGAACCGACAAAATCGATAAGAAAAATTCTGACACTGACAAAAATGAAATTATATTCTGCAAACTAGAATTGAAAAAATTGTTTTCAAAATCAAGCAATGATCAAAACATTCTTTATCGTGAAATAATAAATTTAATGGCGGATCTGGCAAAACATTTTTATATAAGTCCCTTATTTATTATTTCTTATCAATTGGAAAAAAAATTATAACCATTGCCTGAACAGGAATTGCTTCTATCTTACTTCTAAAGGAAATAAATACTCACAGAACTTCTCGACTTCCTTTAGATTTAAGCGCTATTGATAGTGCGTTCCTCCAGTTGGAATTAGATAAAACAAAATTACATGAAGTTAAAGTTATTATTTGGGATAAAGCGTCTATGATTCCAAAAAAAGCATTAGAAATAGTTGATAGAACTTTGAGAGATTTGTCTGATGGTCAAAAACCTTTTGGAAGTAAAATAATCATTTAAGGCCGAGACTTTTGTCAAATTTGACCAGTAGTCAAAAACGGAAATAGAATTAACATCGTTAAAGGTACCATAAAATATTGTTATCATTGGCCCTTATTTCACATTGTTCATTTAAAAACTAATCAACGCTCTATAGGTGAACAATTTTCGTCGTTATTATTGGATATGGGATCAGGGAGAATTGATACTTTTAAAATTCCTTGAGAATGGAAAACAAATGATGTTTAATCTCAAATTTTTTAGTTGAATTGATGATTATGAATCATGTAAAGCTATACTAACATCGCAGAATAATTAGAAACATTTTTTTAACAAAAAAATTTTAAGAAATATGCCAGGAAAGACAGTAACGTACCACAGTATTTATTTTTCAACTTATAATAAAAAAGTAGATAAAACAGACGAATATATTTATATAAATTTTCTTACAGAGAATCTAAATAGTATTTGTAAAGGTCTTTCTTTACAAATATCGTTTTTCTATTTATTATTATTAATTGTTACATAATCAATTTTTATAAAAGTTGGTTATTTATATAGGTATTTGTATACTTATAAGAAAGTGATAGTGTTGTTAAAATTTATTTCTAATGAAAAATATGTTTGGGGGGAAACTTGGGGGAGGTAGGAGGGGAGTCTGGTAGGGAGCTGAGGGGAAGCTGGGTCGAGCAATTATTTCTAACAAGTACATCGTTAGAGTTACAAAGTTATAAAATCGAAATCTTTGAAAAATCTAACTTTGGTATTCTTTTGGCACCGCATACTTTTATCATTCTGAATATTTCTCGTACGATATTATAATTAGAGCAAGTTGTTATGACTCTTGATCTACTACAATAGTGCGGGGTTTGTTTAATGGGGTCGGTGGAA
>JAPYYV010000311.1:0-35630 GCA_030522625.1 Copidosoma aretas
CAGTGGAAGCACTATGCCCCCCTAGAAGACAAGGGACTTAAAGGTGAGAAGGGGGTGAAGGAAATAACGGAGAATTTTGTTGTCCACTCTCACTCAAAGGGATGAGAGGAGTGGCACTTACGCGTCTGGGCGAAGCAATAGGGGGCGATTGTTTTTGGCTTTTTTTACTCTACCAACGAGTGAAATAGCGAGTGCCAAGCTAAACCTTGTAATCAGCGTCGAAATGTCGGAAAGCATGAATATTGAGGGATCCTACATACTTTTTCAATACGTGCACATTTTAATGTATTGCAGTATGTACGAATATCCCGAGAAATTTCCGTAACGGATAAATATAAGCGTTCATTAAATTTTATTGACAAAAATTATTTTATTTAACTTATATTTATCTTAGTTTACGGTATAGCTTGCTCAGTGCTTGTATTTCATTACATCACTCCATCGATCTAAATACAGTGTTTCTACAATATGATCATTGCGACATTTATACATTACTGCATCACCGTCCTGTTCTTCGGTCAGACGACAGGCTTTATGTAATTTTAATTTTGTAATCTTATTTGTATCTATTAAATGTAAAAGATCTCTAACTTTAACATTGTAAAACTTATGCGCATCTAAATAAGAGTTGTACGGAAGATCATTAAACTTATCATCACTATCAATATCGTCGAATACAGGTTTTTGCAGCTTTAATATGACTTTTGATTCGTTACAATAACCAAGTATTCCTACACAATCAAAAGCTATATCAATAAAGTCCATTAATTAAAAAGAAGTTTATGCAACTCGCGATACGCCGTCCATGAGCCTTCGACTTTGAGTTTGACTAAGGTATTAAGATTTGTATGCCACGATAAGCCTTTTATTGAGGCTTTGTATGACGGTTAATAATCACAAGTTGGTACGCGACAACAGACACAAGGACGATCGCAAACTCTCTCCCTGGTGGCATATTTCATCAAGTGTAATGTATCTATAACAAAACGAAAAAAATTATTTTTACTCGTTTCTTTTCCCATAACCGAAAGGGTACGATAACGTTTCTAAATGGAGGCGGCACTTTTTTAGTGCTATTTTGAAAGTTTTATCTTCATCGCGTGTTACAACCTCATGTCTACTTTTTTTCGTATCATTGTATTTTTAATTTTTAATTTATTTATATTGTCAGAATCTACGTTATTTTCACTCCAACGGTTAATCATAGCAACAATAATATTGAAGTTTATTTTAATGAATTTTCATAGTTTAATTTAATCCCCTTGACTTTGCACGTATTGTAAAACTCTCCATGTGGTGTCCGAACACGGTATGCATAAGATTTGGGCCCTCCAGTGACGAAAGTATCTATGTAAAAACCCTCACAATACGTTTTTTACTTGTCCGGTAACTGTCCTAACAACGACCCCGTACACGGAAAGAAGTACACAGCACTATACGAGGGGCATCATAGCTTGACTGTAGCTGATGCTTGCTTTCACGGCTATGTGTCGTGCTCGGCATCACCGCGCCTGATCGTGATCGGACGCACGACTATACTTCTTGCTATGGAGAGAAGTACACAGTACTGTAGAAGGGGCAACATAGCTCGACTGCAGCAGTGCAGCTGATGCTTCCCCCCACTTCCAGACGTGTCGCTCGGCATCACCGCGTTCGACCCTGCTCGGATGCACGACTCTATCTATCTTGCATCCACGTGGAGCTTCGAAGTTCTTAGTTAGCACTATAGTCGTCCATTGTCTGTTGCCGTAACTTGTTTATGTATGTATCTTTGTTTGAGATCTTATGAGTGCTTATGATAAAAATGCAGATATTTATACATAGCACATATAATTTTTTGTATGTAGGTAAATGATTAATAATAAAACATTTCTCGGTTATCCGTAACCATTAATTAAATCTAATTACTATGAAATGAAGAAATAAATTTAGGAATAAATCGAGAAATAAATTCAAAATAAAATAATTATGAAAAAATTTTTTATTATAAATTTGTACTTGTGATGCAGAAAAAGTTGATACAGAGACGACTACTGCTAACTGAGAACTTCGAAGCTCCACGTTGATGCAAGATGGATAGAGTTGTGCGTCCGAGCAGGGTCGAGCGCGGTGATGCCAAGCGACATGACTGGAAGTGGGTGGAAGCATCAGCTGCACTGCTGCAGTCGAGCTATGTTGCACCTTCTACAGTACTGTGTACTTCTCTCCATAGCAAGAAGTATAGTCGTGCGTCCGATCACGGTCAGACGCGGTGATGCCGAGCACGACACATAGCCGTGAAAGCGAGCATCAGCTACAGTCAAGCTATGATGCCCCTCGTATAATGCTGTGTACTTCTTTCCGTGTAGGTGGTTGACATTCATCGGAGTCTAAGCCATTAGACGCAAATATTACGGAATCCGTATCGTAATACAACACCCTTTCACCGAGTTTCTGCAAATATGAGTACAATTCTAAACGCGCTTGTGCCGTTGTATATGCAGCTATTTCGATGTTAGTGCAGGATGAAGATAGCGCTGCTTCCTCTTTGAACCGCCATGTTACATACATGACTCTATCGTTTGAGGATAGGCAGTGCTCCATATGTTTTTCGCTGTAAACCAATACTTTCAATAATTTCTTATACTCAATAATAACGCTTATCTGAGTTAGATTACCACGTTATCCAAATTTACACCAAAAAGAATTTAAACACAATTTTGCGACGGATCGCATCCCGGATTTTTTTTCAATTTTATCAATGTCTAATTTAATACCCTTCCCTATTTCGTAATTACGAACGTATTCTAATTTATCGTTTTCAGTTTTTACCGCACAAGGCCACCCACTCGCTTCTTGTGAGATTTTCCAAAAAGTATCAATGTATTTGAAAAATAATCCACCTGTGTGTGAACTAATATTATATTGATCAACCTTACACTCTTAACCATAAGACTAAATTCTAGCGCAAGAGAGATTAAATTTTCGAGCTCTAAAGGATAAAACTCGATATTTATACTTTCTAAAAGAATAAAGTTACAATTCTATACTTTTAAAAGACCGAATTATACATTTTATACTTTTCAAAAGACTTAACTTGTGAGTTTATTCTTTTGAAAAGAATAAATCATGTTATTTCATCTTTCTAAAGTATAAATCCTACAATTTAGTCTTTTTAAAATACGAAATTTTAATTTTCGTCTTTTGTAAAATATAAAATGAGAAATTTATTCTTTTGAAAAGATGAAATCGTGCTATTTCATCTTCCAAAAGTATAAATCCTACAATTCAGTCTTTTAAAAGTATATATTGCTAGATTTATACTGTCTAGCACCAGAATTTAGTCTTTTAGTTTAGAGTGTATATTGCCAAATTACATAAATTTTTAATATTTTATATCCAAGTTTAAAAGCTTTTTTTATTTCCACAGATACCCACGTACCTACCATTGCTGTATCCATCTTGTTATCGTAAGTTTATTTCTCCTAAGAGCAGGTTTGCATACACTCACGACACAATCCCAAAAGTAGACGACTGTTTACTTTTAATGGAAATACGGGGTAAAATAAATTTGGTTGAGGTAAACTTGTACATTTTACCAAACCTTTAATTTTTTTTTTGAAATTTTCAAAGTTTTCGCTAAACAATTTTACACACTCAGATCCAACACAAATTTTCGGATAATGAACCGAAAAGATACCTGTTTTACAAATATAAGGATAGAGTTAACAAACGTCTAAATATCTTATTTTTTCATTTTTTCTAACCGTATTGTGAGTAGCAATGTTCCCTGTATGTCCACCATAAAAGGCAGTTCTGGGTTTGAAATATTATTTTGAGCGTCAGGATGATTTTTAATATTTTCTATGTAGTCGTCATTCTTCGCAAGTTGATCGAAATCGCGCTCCCACATTTCAATAACACTGTATCCGTAATTGCGTATTTTCTCGGTTAATTTAATAGTGTTTTTATATCTCTCAGTATAAGACTCGTGGTTATTTAATTTTTCAAACCTATCATTAGAATAACAACGCAGGCACCAATGATAATATCAGCCGTGGAACTGAAAGACAGATCCTGTAACTGTATGTTCTGGAGTTTTTGAATAACCCTCGACTAGAGGGCCTTCTATCAAACGATATTCTCGCGATCTACCTGCATGGATAATCTCCACATTTCTTTTTTTTTCCTCTCATAGAAGCCAGCGGATACATATTTATGAAAATTGACCTGTACGCATGTATCCTGTATCCGGTATAATACCTATTGTATCTTTTTGTAAGAAATTCTTTCTGTATAATACATAACATACGCTTGCAATCGTCACACTCTTATCAAACGGGTCAGCTTTTCCTACTTTAATAAAGATTTTTCGAAAAGCTGTGCATGCTTAATGTACTATTCTCTCATCTTGTACACAATACTCAACAAGTTCTTTCTTAAAGTCAAAGCACATGTCTGTCGTTGAGGTTACGTCACCATATTCTACAGAGAAAAAAGTGATGGGTCACGTGATAAAGCCTCTTTATTCATTTTGTGATTGGCTGAGACTGGTGAAGCGCGGGTAAATTTGAAATTGTGATTATGAAAAATTGAATAAAAAGTAATATCAATGAAAACAAAATTAAAACTTCATGTTCTGATTGGCTAATCATTTGATTTTTTTTTTTAAATCGTGGAAATTTATATGATTTAATGGCGGGGGTTGGCGTGCGGAGCGCGCAGGGGGCAGAGCCCCCTATATTTGAAAAATTCAGTGCGATCGCTAGTATATTTGGTAAGTATAATCGTACATCAGTATATGCACCAGTATAATTTTCTTCGCTGGGTTCGAATAAGTGTGGAAAATATCCTTTTTTAACATTTTCTCCAAGATTAAATGTATTTGGTAAGTCGGACAATTCCATAGGTAGATAACTCAAACTATCTATGAACTTTGTCCTACCTACAGACATGCGAATAATATTATGTCCGTTAAGAATAACCTCAGGAGTTATATTCTTGTTATCGACTATATATTTCAACATATACTGTGCATCAAACGCTTTAGCATTATGCGCTATACATGTTAACGAGAAAAACGTTTTACTATCCATTCGTACTACAAAATCAATGAAATTTTTTAAGCAATCTTCACCTTTAAAATTTAATTGCTTAACACCACATAACGTGCACATCACTTGAGGGTTACCCTTCACATCGTTTATACACGTACTGCAACGTATTTGTACTACGCAAGGTGTTGGTGTATGCATATACGTCTAGCTATATCGTGTAGCGCGTCGTTTTGTCTTGTTTCGAAATCGTTTAATATGGGGCCATCTTGTTCTTTTGTGACTCGTGTATACTTATTTGTCTTAATCGGTTGCATGTTACAAAAAATATTAGTTTTATGTGTGCTCCTACATTTTTTGCAATACTTTTTTCCGCACTCGTGTTTGCTCTTATACAAATTAATCAGCCTGTCGCAAGCATTAAAATTTTTACTACGTCACATACACTTCTTGTCGCTAGCTTATAAGATTTCCCCCGTGCAAATGCTCCTTTCACCCTATGATTGACGAAACATTGCTGATCATGAAATATCTGCCCACAGTCTGCACACGTTTTATTTAAAGTATTCGGTATTAAACTACAGTTTTGCGAGCTGTTACATGCAGAACATGCAGAGAACCTAATTGGTAATACGATTTGTTGCACGGTGCTCAGAAATATTTCGACTTTACAGCTGATAAATTTTTAATTAAATTATAGTGACTTATATTATTATGATACATAATATATGTAAATAAACCGCTATTATACGCTGTGTCCTCTGTACCGTCGTAAACTAAAGGGGTCTCGTAGCCGAACGATTCGTAATCGTATATCCTAACATATATGTTATGCTGCGCGAAATATCTCTGAAATTTAGATTATTCTAACGGTCCATACCCTTGTTTATTATTTACATCTATTTCAGAGTCTTGCATTAGTTTAACAGCTGCTGGTTATTGTTCTTTTTCTGTTTTTATTTTTCCACTTTTTTGTCTAATCAGAAGAGCTATTTTTCCCTACCTAAACTTTACTGCACACAAACGCCCTAGCTAAGCAAAGATGTCTCTATTATTTATTATTAGAAGCCTATTTTTATTTAACCCTCGCATCTTCTGACGCACCCCATCCTTAAAGAATTTTTACATGTGTCACTTCAATGCTTAAAGTGTTGGCAATATCAATAATCTGTTAACTTTGGTAAATTTTTTTACACAAAGACCAAATATCTTCAAAAGTTAGTGTAATAATTGTTCACGTTAACTTCGTTTGTAGTAGTCTGGACAAAGGCGCGCGATACTCGCGATGACGTGGGTGCTTATGTTTTAGTCGTGGTGTCGGGAAGAGGGCCTTCGCGAACACACGAGCCGGATTTACTTGTGCCTACAGTCATAATTTCTCAGTCTGTTGTGTATATTGATTTACTTAGTATGGCTGTGTGCAGGGCCCCCGCTCCTGGCGCTTCTTCGAAGCGAGAGCTCGAGCTCCTCTCGAGCGCTCGTCTCTGCCTACTCCTCGGTTAGCAGTGGGCCAAAGCGTATCTTTGCTCGGTTAACTACGCCAGAGTCAGAGCACCTTCTCAGCCTACAGCAGCATCGATTTCAAGGCATTTTTCAGACATTTTGTCTCGCCTCGTTCGAGTTCGCCAGCCTCAGTCCAACCTACCTAGAGATTTCTAGGTATCAATTTGATTTGGCTTGGGACTACAAGCTCGTCTATTAAATTGACTTGAGTCTCCAGTGTTATAAGAAAATTCTCTTATTTTGTCTAGTTGAGTTTTTACTTATTATTTCGTCAATTGGATTGTTATCGCGTCGCGGTTTCTTCCTCGCGGCTGCGATCAGATTCATTGTACGTATTTATATTTGAATAAATTCAAATAACTCGTTGTTTAAACGAATTTGGTCGTTGTTCTGTATTTGAGTTTGAAATATCATTTAGAATTTGTTCCAATTTCCAATAAGTCGATTTACGACTTACAGAAATAAAAGTTAGAATTTTCGTATTGATTCGAGGCTTGATCAGCCCACAATTTGCCGATTGAGCGAATCAGAGAACAAAAATTCATTGGTAGCAGAGCATGGTTTTGGAAATTGGAAATCAAAATACTCATTATTTTCAAATTTCAAAGTCATTTGACGTCATCAAACACACGCCTTGTTCGTTGGATAGCGTTAAAGGAAGAGACAATCTACAGTCATCATACAAGCAGCAGTCGTCCGGCTCTTCTTTGTGCGGATCTTCGTAGTTCGAAGACGGAGCCGACTGCATCCCCACCACGCGGTCATCACTCTCCTCTTTACGCGGAGCTTCGTAGCCTCGTAGACTGAGTCAACGGTGTCAACGTACCAACGCTCTCCTTTATCGCCCCGCAGCCTTATGCTCAGGTTCACTGTCTTCGGCCTGGAGAGTAAAGTGTGCTGGGACGGCAGGTACTTACTGCATTTAGCGTTACGCTGTATCGTAATTGTCAATCTTCTTATTTATCGCTTTCGAGTCGTAGCTAAGCAGTCGTTTATCGTGTCGTTTGCCAGATCTGTGAATCTGTATGTATTGTATATAGTGTACATATTTCAAGAACGTTTTAATCTTAGTTGAGGCTCAATTTAGTTATTTTATTCTTTATCGTCGCCTTCAAAATGGAAAAGATGCTTAAGGCTCAGTGGAAACTATGTACTAACATCGAGAATTTTTACGCAAATGCGACTAGTAAAGTAAGAACCGAATCTTAAAAGATTTATCATTTTGAAACGCGATTAAGTATCTCGGATAATTATTGGAAAACCTTTACTAGCCGTCATGATGAATTGATTGAATATGAAGATAAGATCGTAGATAATGATTATTTTGAAAAGGACATATATATTACGATTGAGATGGCTTATTCAGAAGCCAGATCGCTGATACTTGGTAAAATCGCGGCCCTAAAAACGATAACGCCTTAACCTACTGGAAATCCTACAGTAGAGGTTCAAGCTTCCCTCCCTCCGTTACAGATTCCAACCTTTTCTGGCAAGCAAGAGGAGTGGGAAAGCTTTAAACAGAGGTTCTCTTCTCTGGTTAAAGACAAGACGAACATTTCTAATGTTGCAAAGTTGCAAGATCTAATGAACGCGTTACAGGGCTCCGCAGTGCAACGATTAAAAGGTATTGAAATTACCGACGCGAATTTTCAAGTTGCTTGGGACAAACGCATTGCAAAAATAAGTCACAAACAAATTTTTTTTTATTTTGGTAATAAAATAATTTGACTTTGCCACGTTGCTTTCCCACATAGGAAACCAATGAGGTGTTTGTCTCAAATCTCCACATTGGTTCTCTATGTGGTTTTCAGTATGGTAAACTCATGTAGAAATCGTATGTGGTTTTTTTCAAGCAAGTAAGGAAAGATTGACTTTTATCTGTATAATTTACTGTGGTTTTAAGACGTAGCCTTAAGTATTTTCTAATATTTAGGTTGCATAACAGTCACGATATATTATGATTTCTCTTAAGAGTATATCTATTATTTTGATTTTTCTGGTTAGAACACTTTTTTTTACTATGGTTATGTTGAGCTTTAACCAAAAAGTGACAGTGGCTTATCAAAACCTTACGATGACTTAGAAAAAAATCGTTTAAATTGGTTAGGATTTAAGGAGCAGGCAGATATTTAAACGAAAACAGTGACGCTTAATCGTATAAAGAAATTCTTAGATTCTTTTGAGCTAGTTCAAGCTTTTATTTTGAGGTTAGAAAGTTTAAATTACTCTTTTTGATAGGTTGACCCCGTTGTTTTTTATACATTCATTTTTTCATACCTTTTGCATCTACTTATATAGGAATTTCGGTTTAGAACAGGCATAATGCAAGTTTCGGCGCTACATGGTGCTAAAGGTAAAAATAACCGTATTTAAGCATTGTTTTGTTATGCATTAAAAATTTTTTCTTAAAAAGAAAGATAACTTTGAAGTTATTTAGGAGACCTAGCTTGAGTTTCTGAATTAATATAACAATGTTCAAAATTACGGATTCAGTATGGCGGACCATTAGTCGAAATTAACTGAATTTAGCTATAAGAAAATTTTTTTCAGGGAGGAGTAGAAATTTTCGAGCGCTACCTATTTTTGAGGCTTATTTTGGGTTATTGGGATCGTGCTCCACGAGCAAAGCTGACAGTGCACGAGTGTCAAAGCGATCGAGTGAGAGAGCAGTGGAGTTTGGGGGCAGTAGAAGTGGGAGACGAGAGAGAGAGAGATAGAGAGACCATATATATACGTATCAGGTGGAAAAAAAGCGAGTAAGAGTACAATAAGTGCGTGTATACGTGCATGCGTGCAGTGCAGCAGTCGATATATCATATGTTTTACGTCTTTCAAAAGTCGCCTGCGACTCTCTCGTTTTTTATGTGCAGTGTTAAATTCTAGGAAAAAAATGACTTTTGTAAATTTGGTATGTAGTGCATGGTTTTTTGCAAAAAGTTAATGAATGGACCCAGCCAGCAAATTACGGAAAATGGCCCTTGGTCACGAAACTTGGGATTCTGCTAGTATTTGATGCGTGGATAAAAACTCCCAGTGGCCGCTGAATTGTGAAAATTTGGTTACTCGAGATATATTCCTTTAAAAGTGTATCACCCCATGAGGACTTCCAATGTAGCTCGATATACTTATCTATATGATACATTGTTTAAGTCAGTACCCGTTTTTGTTAGTGACCGTCTGTGGTGTGTGTGTATGTAAGGAGTGTGTGTGTAGTACGTGTGTGGTTTGTATGGGAAGTGTGAGTATGGAGTGTGTAAAGTATGTGTGTGTATGTGTAGTGTTTGTGTGTGTGGATAAGGAGGGGGAGTGTATTCATGGCGTTCTAATGGAGATTGTGTGTAGATATATAATTTAGTGTGCGCTATTACGGTGAGATTACATGAATTTGCTGCATCGCCATGACGAAGAGAAAAGTGACTCCAGAGACAGTCAATCAATGGTTCCTAGTGGTAACTTAAGAAATATAGGAACAAACAAATAACGCTGCTTTTAGCATATAAGCGAGAAAAAAGTAGGGAGTAAGCTAAGTTTGCGATGGAACAGTCATTGTGGTACAGTATTTGTTCTATGTATACACTACGCAGTACTTTATATCTTTAAAGGATAGCCACACAACGTTGCGTTAAAATATTTAAATAATTATTATTCAAAAATACTAGTTTTCTCAAAATTTTCCATTGTATAGTAGATTCCTCTAACCTATCTCTTTACTTTCCACCACGTCCACAAATCATTTATCCATATACTAAAGCACAACCTTGCTTAAGGCTGTATAGCTACCCGGTTGCTGAGGGTCAAATGATAATCAGCTAAGAATCACCTGACGATTTGTAACGATATTTACTTATTTATAATCATGTAAATATTGAACTGAATATTGAGTGAATATTAGGTGATACCATGCCAAATCGTCAGGTAAGTCTCAGCTAATCATTATCTGATGCTAAGCAACCGGGTAGTGATACAGCTCTGAGCGAGGTTGTGTTTTTGTATTAAGCCTGATGATGTAGAAACACCTCAAGGAGTAAAGAGAAAGGTTTTAAAGAGAAGAAGCACCACGCTATTATTGTTAAATGGTACATATTCTGCCTTGTTATAAATAATATGTGAAGTGAATCTCGTGCGCATATAACTCGTACGCACAAAACAAAGTTGAGTAGAGTAACCTTATTTAGTCAGATACAGTAGCAGAAGTAAGCATGACGTTCAGTTTGGTATGTATTCAACCGTCACAACAACATCAAAAAGTCATTTGCTTCACTCAATTTTGAGCGTACGAATTATACTCGTGCGAGATTCACTTTTCATTATATTAATAACAAAGCGAAACATTTATATTATTTAACAGCAATTTTGGCATGGCTCTGCATTACTTTAATAAATTGTAATAAATAATTTTCCATAGTGTTACGTTTAGTGCATCGGAAAATACAACGCTTACGTTGCAAATAAATGCCACGGAAGCGTTAGTTGTTCTCATGTGCACATTGAATAGGCATACTTACTTTGGACTGCGATATGCTGCAAGCACAAGTATAACGCTGACAGGTTATTTCTACAAACACGTAAGGCATACAACATAAGTTTGGATGAAGATATACTGACCCACGCTCTCCTTGCTATTTCCACTTCTGCTTTTTGCTTTCCCATTTTCAAAAACCCTTTATGACTTAAGTCTACAAAAAACCGTAATAGCGCATAGAATATTGTGTATGTACACACAATCTCCACTCGTACGCCATAAATACACCCCCATTCACACACACCCACACAAAACATACACTTTAAACACACTCTATACTTACTCTTTACATACAAATCATACACACACATTCTCCATAGACATACCACCGATGCACAACACATACACACACATGATGATCATGATAATGATTATGATGATATCAATGATAATATAAACACACCCCTTCTGAACACACCCACACATACACATACGTTACCTACACACAGCACAGACGCTTACTGACAAATACTGTGCCCAGACCTAAACAAGGTAACATATAGATAAGTCTATGGTACTACTCCGGAAGTCCTCATGAGATAATGCATCTTTAAGGGACAAATCTTAAGTGAATGAATTTTTACAACTTAGCGGCCACCGGGACTTTTCATGCACGCATTGAATACTACCAGAATCCAAAGTTTCAGAGAGTGACCAAGGGCCATTTTTCCTAATTTTCTGGCTAGGTCCTTTCATGAATTTTTTGCGCAAAAAATATATACTAAATACAAAATGTACAAAGAAAGTTTTTTCTTAAAATTTAACACTGTAAATAAAAAAAAATCTTCATAGCTAAATTGGCCAAGTTTTGAATTATGGTCAGCCAAATTAGATCCACTATTTTAAATATTCAAATTTTAATTTTAGATCTTATGTCAGCACTTCCGAATAATTCTACGATAATCTGCTTTTTTTTAAAAAAAATTTGAAATGCGTAACAGAAAATGCCTAAATACGGTAGTTTTCACTCTCAGCACCATCGATCGCCGAAACTTGCATCATGCCCATTATAAACCAAAGTTGTTCTTACGGTACATGTGAAAAGCTATGAAAAAAAAAAAAAATTTTGAAAAAGGGGCCAACCTAGCCAAAAAATTTATTTCATCGTTCCAACCTTAAAACAAAAGCTTTAACTAGCTTAAAAAGTTATGAAAACATTTTTAAATAATTCAGCAAAAAAAATATACAAAATGCACTTTTTTCTTTTTTATATCTTTTCGGCTAAAAAATTCGCTAGTTTGGGCCTCAAACGAAAATTCGAATTTTTGAACCGCTACTGACGCTAGTCAAATAACTCTAGGAGACTTAAATGTAAGGTAAGCTCTAGTCTCAGTACTATTGCTCATCATTCTTTTTAACAAAATATTTTCTTGTCTGTATGGTTTGACGTGGAATGCCCCGTATACATATAACATATAAGAAAATAGTGCTGACTGAGCGATTTAGACTCGTAAGTAAAGTCTGCATGATAAATCGGAATAGACAATAACAGTTTAAGTAGCAGAAACAGCAATTCCGGTTTATTTCCTACCTCTTATTCAGGAAATGTGAAATAAATGGTGGTTGGAAAAATAAATACGACAACGCTGAAAAAACCTGTAATAGTCGGATATCCTTACCTAAAGCGTTTTGATTATTAGTCCATATAGGTTGTTGACAGGTATTTTGAAGTCTGAACGTAAAGGTAAATTGATTACTATCCTGAAGACCGCAAGCTAAGAAAGACGTCTTAGTACGGATGCCAGGGTTCCTGTAGCCGATTGAGGTCCTCTACTCTACCAAGGTTATTTCCATATATTTTTGTCTCTTGAATCATAATTCGAACGGTAGAAGCTCGAAAGACCACGCAACAAAAAGTTATAAATAGTTTTAAAACGGAACAAAAAAAAAACAAACAAAATTTCACAAATATAAATTTTTACATCAATTATCTAATTTTGAGGAGAAAAGATTCTCTGAAATATTTTAAACAACCTTTATATTTCGTTTAAACAATTTCTGAAGTTTGAAAAAATGCATATTTTACTATATTCAACCGTGTATCACGCAGCTGGAGCTGCAATATTTTCATTTTAACCAGGCTCAAAATTTATTTTGAGGCGTGTACTTTTAGATAAAAGTGATTTATAGTCATAAACCGCTTTAGAATCACGGTATTTTTGATGAACTCATGGCTGTTTTTGTTACCTGTGTGTGCTATGGATGTATTAATATACATCTTATATATAGTTGTAGGCATTTATAGATAGTAGATATAAAAACGGCCATGTGTTTTGAGATAATACCTCGGTTCTTAAGCGGTTTACGATAACAAATCTTTTTGCATCCTAAAGTACATGCCTCAAGACAAATTTTGAGCCCTGGTGAGTTGAAAATAGCGGAGTGACAGCTGAGTATTAAAAAGTTAAAAATCGTAACATATGCATTTTTTCAAACTTTCAATAATTTTTTTTTTGCATAAAAATTGTTTATAACTTTTAGTTACGTGATCTTTCGAGCTTCTACCCTCAGAAATATGAATCAAGAGTTGTAAATACATGGAAAAATTATTGGTGGAGCAGAGGACCTCTATGGGCTACAGGAACCTCCCTGGAACTATCTACCAAGAGAAAAAGAAAAAAAAATATAATTACCAAAACCTAAGAATACATTTAGTAAACAATAATCATTCATGATTATTATTATTATTCTTGATGTAAAACGATTGTATAAGATAAGCATAAATAAGAGATTTGTACTTCTTCATTGTAATATTTACACTCTAATGCTTAAGACATTATTGATTATTCTTTTTAATATAAGCTTAGGGTTTCGTTATTTGATAATTCTGCCTTCACTTATAATTTATAAAGCCAACCTTCCCCCTCGCTTTTTTTTGTATGCTATCAAGGACAAACGCCTGTGACTTTCAGACGTATTAGCGATGCGTTTTGGTGTTGCACGCTCAGCCTTGCTATCGTGACTTCGGGTAATGCTTCCCTCTCATCACGGAGATAGCACAGTAATGCTTTCAATAGCAGCGAGGAGTCATCTCCTGGCAGCCTCAGTAGGCAGCTGCGTTGTAAAGTAGACAAGAGTTGTAACCATTCGTAATAAATTTAAATAAGTGTAAAATAGACCAGCAAACATCAACTGCACCAAATAATCTACCTCCGTTACAGTAGCATAAGGATCACAAAATAAATACAGTTTATTAGGTTTGTTTATGCAGTGTAAAATACTGCACGTGCAAAGAGCCTACTTTTAGTCCTCAGCATTTTAAGCTACAGTTGGCAGGAATTTCACGTGCTACAAGAACAATATATAATGGCAGTAGATTAAGACTCATTTTATCGGTCAAAATAACTCAGTTATTATGACTGGGTAAGAGCAGACAGAAGAAGATACAGCAATAAACAGAGATATCTATGTTGAATTATTTTTATTTAAATGGGCTGAGCCATTTTTGGGAAAAAATATTGAACACTTCTTTGTATCGACAGCTGTGCACTCCTAAAATTGTACTCTAGCTTGTATTCAACATAATAAAAGTTTATAATATTTTAGAATACATAAGTGTTGGGGCTACAATCCATTGTTGATTGGGTACTTTTATTTAGTAATTTGTGTTGCCACTGTTACTCATAAATAGTTAAAAAAAACCGTTGATGGGACTCCCGTTAGTACTGAAACCCTGGTTTGCGTATTTTATTATTGATACTGTATGAAAATCGTTGAATAAAAGAATTTTCTTTGACTTACTTTGTTCTCCTGTAAGATCCGGAATTTTTACGAGTGATTTATAATTTTAGTTTATACAGGTATGTGTAATCAATTAAAGTACGTCGTATGTATTTTCTATTTTTAAAAATTTTTTAACTTTGATATCGTCAAGATAAAGCTCGATTAAAAAAAATTAATGGAATATT
The DNA here is from genome assembly GCA_030522625.1 of Copidosoma aretas. Classification (NCBI taxonomy): domain Eukaryota; kingdom Metazoa; phylum Arthropoda; class Insecta; order Hymenoptera; family Encyrtidae; genus Copidosoma; species Copidosoma aretas. The sequence continues at coordinate 14,967 of JAPYYV010000311.1, forward strand.
CTCAAATCGTCTGACATCTTTCTATTTTTATGCATTAATTGTCTGAATTGGAACGTTTGGTCTATTTTGCTATATTTTCGGAATAGAGCTATTTAATAACTTTGTTAGTGTCTTGATACATAATTTATAAATGTATTTAGCATGCCTGTTATAATTTTCATAAAATGATGTTGTTGCTTTTGAAACTTCTCACTACCATGTTACATAAATATAGCTATCCAGAAATTATTTTGAGCAATTTATGCCCGTTTACATAAATATATTGATTAAGATATATTTTTTCGTGATTTTCCACTCCAATCTTATCTTATTTTATCTTAAAAATTTTTCACCTTGAGTCAATAACGGTACAACAATAATAAGAATACATTAGGGTTATGCTGTTGTATTTATTACATTATATTCATGAATCCTGATTCTACTGCCCCCTAGAAAGAGTGCCAAGATTATTATTTTGGCCTCTCTTTTCATCCCTGCGAGATTGAGTATTTGCTCTCCTTATATCCTTATAATATATTGTGAGCTGAATGTCAAAATGTTATATAGTATATAGGTTATGCATCCTTGCCTTTCTGTATATATATATAGACGCAATGCCAACTAAGAATGAGACGCTAAAAAGCAGGCACACGGAGAGAAATATTAAGCTCAGAGAACACAAGCATACGAGTCGTAAGAGCTCATACAACACCAAGCTGTTTTGACGCGAGGCACCAGGCTCTTCTAGCCCACTGATTGAACTCGTAGAGTTTGATGTAGCGCCAAGCTCTAAGAGCTCGAGGAGAGGGGGCAAGCGAGCCCAAGCAATTACAATCATTCATGACGATCTCGAGGCTCGGCCCAACGATGAACATATATATATATACAATACACATGTCTTTCCCTTCCCCCACTGTTGGACTCTCACGCTCTGTATATATCTATATTAGGGTGTCCTTTATTTACCGATTCCAACTTCTTGGTCATCTACCCCCTATAATCTCTTCGTTGTATCATAAAATGATAATCCATATCCTAAAAACCAGAAAATTTTACATTTAACACGTGCCCTTAGACGCAATTTGTTTTCCCATTTAAATAACATGGGATTGTTTAATCTCAACCTTGTTCGGTTTTTTTGACCACTTTAAGTATTTTTTCTGGTTTTTAAAGTACACCATTGAATTACGTATCTCTTGAACTTCATTAATTGATTTTTTCCAACTTAGAAAGAGCAAGTTGAAAAAATTTGATTTTTCTGATTTTTTATTTTTTAAAGGCTTCGAAGGCCAAAATCGAACTTTTTCAACTTGCTCTTTTTGAGCGGAAAAAAATCAATTATTCAAGAACAAGCAATACGTAATTTAATAGTACGATCTAAAAATCCAGAAAAAATACTTAAAGTGGTCAAAAAAATCAAACTAGGTTGAAACTAAAAATCCCATGTTATTTAAATGGGAAAACAAATTGCGTCCAAAGGCACGTGTTAAATCTCGAATTTTCGAGTTATTAGGATATAGATTATCATTTTAGGATACACCGAAGAGATTCCAGGGGGTAGATGACCAAGAAGTTAAAATCGGTAAATAACGGACATCCTAATCTATATGTTCATCGTTAGGCCGAGCCTCGAGATCGTCATGAATGATTTCAATGGCCTGGGCTCGCTCACCCCCTCTCCTTGAGCTCTTAGAGCTTGGCACTGCATTAAACTTTACGAGTTTAATCAGTGGGCTAGAAGAGTCTGGTGCCTAGCGTCAAAATAGCTTGGTGTTGTATAAAGCTATTACGACTTGTATGCTTGTGTTCTCTGAGCCCAATATTTCTCTTCATGCAGACAAAGAGATCAAGACTGTAAGCAGCACTAGTGTATTATGATAGAGCATCAGTGTGCTCGTATATTTATATGTATGTATCATATCTGATGCGTATACACATACTCAAGCACACACTTAGATACGCAGCTACAGTCTGCATACAGTTGATAGCCTTATGCTGCTGCCCCTTCCCTCATGTGCGCTCCCCCTCTCTCGTTGAAACTTCTCCATCCTCTCAAGGGTGCGACCACAACGCTCCACCTGCACTATGCAACTAGTCTATCTTTTGTCGAACGCTTACATAGCAAGTTTAGAAGAACGCGTCACTTCCAAAAGAACATTACTCGTGTTCGCTACGTGGCAAACACGTATTTTTGGACACCAGAACACAAGTTCAAAAAGGTGACAAACTCCTGTATGCCACGTGTTTGCCACGTTAAAAATGTCTGCCTAGGTGTCAGAAAACACCTGTTGGAATCGTTTTCAACTGGCTGAAATTACATGTTGAACACGTGCTTCAGCACTATACATTTTGGCAGCAATAAAACATTTATTAGAGCGCAAAAAATTTATAAACAAATTTTTAAATAAGAATGGACACTATAATTAAAAAAAAGTGTTGGAAACATCGGAATTAGAACCTGGTCCGAAAAATTTCGAAGTCAAACGTTGTACCCACTTTGCCTGAGAGGATTTGACGGATGTAGTATAATTTACGTCCCTATATGGTACAACTGCTCCAACTGTTTGTCTCTCGATTCTTCATTGTAATTGATTCTCAGTGATTAAAAACTGTTTTAACAGCTTCAATTTGCTTTGATTATTATTAAACGTATATTTTTAAACCTTAATTCTATTTCGTACTTTTTCATATAACATATCGGTTATAGAATCTAAATTTCTGAAATAGATTTACAAAATCAAAAGTAAAACGACACTTATATCAAGTACCTGGTTCTTATGCTATGTTATAGAAATATTGTTTTTCTTTAAGAATAAGGAATAATAAAATCACTACTTACTAAATATAAACATCGAAAAGTATACTTTATAAAGTGATAATTTATAAAATTCCTTTTTAATAAGACCTAAACAATCAAAAGGCTGCAGACCGATGAATACGTGGAACATCTCATTATGTCAATTTACACGATATCGTTGCTTAACGGTATGTCTTTTGGCACAAAACACAAAGATCGTGGGGTCCGTTCACTCAGATTTATTGGTTTTTATCGCGACCTTTGGTTGGTGCGGATTCTTTTACCTTAACTCAAATTTTCCGCTTGGTACAATTACCTCTTCAATAAGTAAAATGCTATAAAATAGTTTTTCTTGCGCGAACTCTTTAATAAACATGCTGATGGTTATTTTTGTTTTTCACTTCCCTCTTCAGTTTATCGTAATAATAATAAGTTTCGATGTATAATAATTTATTATTGTTGGTCAATAGCAGAATTAAAGTAATTAAGATTGAGTGTCATTTAATTCACATATGAATAAGACTATGAGAAAACTAAGTTTAGGTTATTTTTGCTTCGTCAAGCGTAAAACCCGAATAATCAAAAGATGTAAATAAATGTACAAAAAAAAGAATTGACGGTATGGGCCAATAAGTATATGAAACAATCCATCATTAGACTTGCAAGTCTGTCATAGCTCAGTGCTACAATTTTTGTCCCATAACATAAAGATCGTGGGGTCAATTCATAATGATATTAATTTTTTTTATCTTAATATCAAATGAGCCGGAAGTTTTTATTTATACAATATTTAAGGTGTATCTATCTACATTAGAAAAAAAATTTACAGCTACTCATTGTCGCAATAAAAAAAATTTCACATAGGGATGATTTCACCCTACAATCTTTGTGTTTGGAGGCAAAAGTTGTGCCACAAAGCTACAGCAATTAGCTTTAGAGTTGTATGATATAACGTTTCTCATACTTATTGGCCTATACTAATGTTTATTGATTTAATTTTTAGTGAATTTAGTTAATTGTATTGATTATTTAAGTTTCATGACATAATAAAAAAATACTAATTTTTAAAAATTTCGGTGACAATAGGATCACCCATATAAATTAGAAAACGGAATTTTTAAAATTCTTTAATATAGCATAAAACTTCAATGATCAATACAAGTAACTGAATTTACTAAAAAGAAAATAAATAAACATAAGTATAGGCCGATAAGTATGAAAAACGTTTTATCATACAATTCTTAAGCTTGCTGTAGCTCAGTGGTACAACTTTTGCCTGCGAACACAAAGATCGTAGGGTCGAATCATCCCCATATGAAATCTGTTTTATTGCAACAATAGGTAGCTGCCAATTTTTTTTCTAATGTAGACAGTCATACCTAGAATATTATATAAATAAAATCTTCCTGCCCGTTTAATATAAAGATAAAAAAAAATAATATTAGGGTGATTTGACCCCGCGATCTTTGTGTTAGGAGACAAAAGTTGTACCACTGAGCTATGACAGTCTCTTAAGTCTGATTATAAATTGTTTTATACACTTATCGGCTTATACTGAGAATTCTTTTTTTAGTAAATTTAATTACACCTTTATATTATTTAGATTTATGCTTGACAAAGCTAAAATGACATAATGTTAATTCTTTTATTTATATGTGATTTAAACGACACTCAATCTCAATTACTTCCATTCTGCTATTGACAATTAATAATAAACTATTAAATATCAAAACTTTTTATGATTGTAATAAACTGAAGAGGTTAGTGAAAAACCAAAGTGACGATCAGCTCGTTTATTAAATAGTTTGCGTAAGAAAAATCATTTAATGGTATTTTCCTAAGTGAACAAATTAATTTTAGCAAGCTAAAAATGTGTGTAAAGGAAAAGGAATCCACATTAATCAAAAGTCGCGATGAAAAAAAAATTAAATCTGGGTGATACGACCCCACGATCTTTGTGTTTGGAGCCAAAAGACATATCGTTAGGCAACGATATCGTGTAAATTGACATGATGAGATGTTCCACGTATTTATCGGCCTGCAGCCTTTTAATTGTTTAGGTCTTATTAAAAAGATCATTTTCTAAATTATCACTTTATGAAGTGTACTTTTCCATGATTATATTTTGTAAAAAGTGAATTTGTTATTCCTAATTCATAAAGAAAACAATATTTCTGTAACATAGTATAGGAACCGTGCATTTGATATACGTGTCGTTTTACTTTTGATTTTGTGAATTTATTTCAGAAATTTAGGTTCTATAACCGACATGTTACATGCAAAAGTACGAAATAGAATCGAGGTTTTAAAATATACGTTTGATAAGAAATAAAGCAAATGCAAGCTGTTAAAACAGTTTTTATTCACTTAGAATCAATTGCAATGAAGAATCGAGAGACAAACAGTCGGAGCAGTTGTAACTTATAGGGACGTAAATTATTCTACTTCCGTCGAATCCTCTCTGGCCAAGTGGGTACGACGCGGACGCTTGACTCCGAACTTTTTCGGACCAGGTTCTAATTCCGATGTCTGCAATATTTTTATTTTTTTAATTATATAGTGTTTATTCTTATTTCAAAATTTATTTATAAATTTTTGCGCTCTAATAAATGTTTCATTGCTGCGAAAATATATAATGCTAGAACACGTGTTCAACACGTAATTTCAGCTAGTTGAAAACAATCCTAACAGGGGTTTTTTGACACCTAGGCGGACATTTTTAACGTGGCAAACACGTGGCATACACGAGTTTGTCACCTTTTTGAATTCGTGTTCTGGTGTCCAAAAACACGTGTCTGCCATGTAGAGAACACGAGTAATGTTTACTGGGTTAGTTTTAAAAAAAAATTGACCGTCAATATGTCAGAAATAATCACAGTCTCTATCGTAATGAGATTGACTATGAATGCTCTTCTACTTTGTCTTTCTTACTATCTTCATCTTTTTCCCAATATTTATGCACTAAATGATCTATTATTATTAATTTTCGTTTGTAATACAAAGCAATTCATTTTTTAGATCGCTGTTCTGTCAATCAATTTCTAGTTTTTGTCCTAATTTGTTCCAGTTTACTCGCCTACGAGACGCACAACAAACAACTTTATTCGAAAAATAGTAAAAATTGGATGGGCATCTGTAAAAAGAAGTCGCACATTCAATTTCGACTTAAGTCACTATTTGTGAGGGCTTCGGCAAAGACTATAAATGTAATATTAAGAATATATCTTAATGGCTATCTTTCATAAAATTATGCAATTCAGTAACTGATAACAGATTTTAAAACATTGTTACATTGAAGTTACTAACACTTGAAAGCGATTAGTCAGTACTCAAATATTATTTGTTGTTACTTCCCTAATCTTTCGTACTAAGCGATATGAGTATAATGTGGTACTTGAGATATTCTTATTATTCGCGAATGTCAGGCGTTTCTGATGAATGACGATTTTACTGTTCATTTTTTTCGATTATAAACATTATTTTTTCTATTTACACATAATGACGAAAGATTGATAGTAGTAGGTGAGACCAACTTATATATGCACATTATAACTGCCTTGATCATATAAATCTAGGATTGATTCGATCCTACCAACCATCCCGCTTTAGGCGGGATGGTTCCGCTTTTTCGACCTCTATCCTGCTTTGAAATTCGTCCCGAAAAAGATCTCGCTTTTTCTAGATTTGTCCCAATTGTCCCGCTTTTTCTACGCAAGCAAAAATCTTTTAAATATATTTTATAGTTTCACATTCCGCGCGCTGCACGCAACAGTGCCCAAGCAGCCCAAGCTGCAACTGGTGTTGTTACTGAACGTGCTGTCACGTTATACTTAGGGATCTTAGGGTCTGATATGTCTGATCCCGACAATTCGATATAACCCAATACTGTTTGATGTATCGCATAACTTTCTCTTTAACTGGTTGGTTCCTTAGAGCATAAGGTTAGTTCAAAACAACCTGACCAATCACAGCGCTGCATCTAACAGTATCGGGCTATATCGCAGTATCGCGATGAAACCTCAGGTATATTTACTTGTACAGCAGAAAAACTTGGACGATACGAGCACATGAATAAGTGTCGCTGGTTTTCCGACCAATTTCAGTGGAGTAGCTCGTCAGTTACAGGTAAAAGACCGAAACATATCTGATTAAATCTTTCCATTTTTTATTTTTGTAAAAGGGATAGGTAAATATATTAGACCAAATCATATTATTTATTTGTATTTCTTATTACGCATAGGTTATCTAGTTGTAAACACTGACCTTGTTTACTATTTGCTCTAGATATGGCTTCTAAAACCAAAAAGCCAAAACGTGATTGCAAGCTTACACAAGACTTATTAAGGGAATTCCCATTCTTACACCGATGATCAACTGAATCCGTAGCATACTGCAATACTTGCAGTTCGTCTTTTTCTATAAAACTTTTCACGCAAAAATAAAGCACCTTACAGAAAAGTGTATAGCAATATTTTATACTTAAAATAAGCCATTAAATAGGGTAGTAACTATTTTATAACAAAAATGTCAACTTTTTACCCCTACTAATGGAAATCATGTGATTTACACGTGATTGTCATGTGAATATAGGGTGATTATGACGTGATAATCATGTTGTAATCTCGCAAGAAATTAGACCGATTCCTCACGTAAAAATTACGTGACTATCACGGGATTTTCATTGTATTTAAAAAGTTTACTTCGTATCGACTGTACCTTTTTTTTAGTTTGATTGAATCAAATTTTAGGAATTTGTTGTCCAACCCATTTTAGTTTAAGAATAGAATACCACCAGCAAGGTGACGTCATGAGAAATCCAATATACAAGACGCCCCCAAGTTGGCAGCCCACGAAAAAATAGCAGATAAAAAATTATATTAGAACTTATGTTGATACATACATAATTTCTTACATAAGAAGTTACAAAAGACCTAATATACGAACTTACGCTTGCATTTCCACTCAGTTCTTATGTAAGTTCTTATTGAAGGATTCAGGATCAGAAACCCGGCACATTTTGACGAAAACTGCTATCTTTTTTTTCAATAGCGATGATTAACCATTATAAAAAACCATTAACACAAGTACAAAGTGTTAAAAAAACCCTAATATATCAAATGTCTTCTTGAAATTTTGGAAAGATCAAGACGAAAAGAAGTTATAAGCATTTAAAGTTAGTGAAAAATCAAAAATTCCAAACTGTCGTAACTTTGCAACTTATTTTAAATTTTTTCGTTGGAAATTATATAAGTCACTCAAGCTTTCACCTCAAGTGAGCTAATTTAAAATATAACAGTTTTGCTGGGACAAGAACTACATTTTCATTTGTTTGAACAATTTTTATTTCAAGTTCTTTCAATATTATAGCGTAAAAAAAACAAGTGTTCTTAAACTTTACGCTGCAAAACAGTAAATTTTTGAAAGTTCGGGATTTCGGATTTTCACTAACTTTTGATGTTTACAACGTCAGTTAGTCTTAATCTTTCCCAAAATATTCGAAAGATATTTGTTATATTGAGGTTCCTTTAACACTTTTTACTTGTATTAGTGGTTTTTATCATGGTTAACCATAGTTATTGCAAAATAAAGATAACAGTTTTAGTCAAAATGAGTTGTGTTTTTGATCGTAAATCCTTAGATAAGACTTACGTATGAACTTATAGAAGAACTTAGTCAAATGCAAATGTAAGATTATATACAAGGTCTTACTTACGAACCATAATATGTACCAACATCAGTTCAAAAAATTTAATTTAAGCAAACTAAAGAATTGGTACAGTCGATGCAACATCAATTTTTTAAATTAAATAAAAATTACGTGATTATCACGTGATTATTACATTAAAAATCAGTCAAATTCTCGCGTGATTATCACATGATAATTACGCCATAATCACGCTATACTTACATGATAATCACGTGTAAATCACGTGATTTCTATAAGTAGGGAAATAGTTGTTAATAATTTTACTGCCCCCCTAGCCCGAAACTGACTCATAACCGCCCGCTATGCGGGCAGTAATGTGTCAGTCCCGGGCTCGGTGTGCTGTAAAATTATGTACACACCACGGGCGAAAGTAAAGAATGCTCAGTTCGCATGTTTATAACCCTCAGCTTCGCCTCGGGTGATAATATACACGCAATCTGGGACATTCGTTACTTACGCGCCCTTGGTGTGTAAGGAGCTATGTTGATTGTAAAAAAAAGGAACTTCAAAAATGAGTGACACGGATTTTTTCCTAAAACTGGAAGCGCATAAAAGTTAGGTGAATAATTGTTATTAGCGTGCCTTGGAGTTTTTTTTCATCTTTTTTTGGAAAATCGAAATAATAAAAGTTCGGTGGAATTACATATGCCAAATCGTGTTACATTAGCGTTAGCTGCGCAGTGATTCACTTGTAATATAAATAACAATACACTAGCAGTTAATTTATTTCTTAACCATCAATATAACTAATTTTTAATTTACAATAGCTTAAGCTGTCGTTAGATGATCAGTTAGAATAAAAACATCAGAAAGAACGCTGCTTAGGGGATTATAGGCTCCAACCTTGGTCAGATCAATTAGTTATTTCTGTGCGCTGACAACACTTCCGAAAAATCCAACGTTCCTATCCTACGGTAATTACAACTACCGATAAAGTAATACTGCAAAGAAAGTGATATTAAAGTGATGACATTTTATACGCAGCATATAACACGTTTAGTAATATCCCACATAGCATCGTTCGTTTCTGAAACGTTTCATGAGAAACATAGAAACGTTTCAACTTGAGTCTCAGAAACGTTTCTGAAACGTTTCAACTTAAGTCTCAGAAACGTTTCTGAAACGTTTTAGAAACCTTGAAACGGCTGCTCTAGAGCTGATACAAAACGTCTCTAAAAGAGCTTAGATTGGTACGTAAATTTAGTGCTAATATCAACAAAAATAATTGTTCTTGATTAATTTATTAATACCTAATTACGTAATCAATAACAACACTAACAACACTAATGGTGAAATTTCAGAAAAAAAGAAAAAAAGCTTTTGGACGTGGGGCGCGAACCGGGATTGCCAGATCGGACTGCAGCATCTTATCCACTTGGCCAGAGTGAAGCAGATATTTGATGTATAATTTACGTCCATTTAAATTACAAGTACTATGTACTTTTTTTGTTACTTAGAACTCGCAATAGTAAACAAAAAAAATTTTATAATCTGGATATGTTTTTTAACAAATTTGCCAACTAAATATTACTTTACATTGTGTAATTAAAGTAAACTTAACATATGTCATTGTAGAACATCATACAAAATCTTAAGAGTGAGGATTAGAAAAAAAAAATTATTTGTATAACCTAATGAATTATCCAAATAAAATATTGGTACTTTCATGATTCAGTTTTAAATAACGAATACATAAGTTCATGGGACTTGTTCCTTACATGGATTTAAATTACACACCAGGTATCTGCTTCACTCTGGCCAAGTGGATAAGATTCTCGCCGTCCGATCTGGCAGTCCCGGCTCGCGCCCCACGTCCGAATGTATTTGTTCTTTTTTTTGAAATTTTTCTATTATTGTTGTTATTTATTATGTAATCAGGTGATGATAAAATATTTAAAAATAATTATATTGGTCAATATTTGCACTAAATTTGGGTACGTTTCTGAAACGATTCGGAAACGTTTTAGACACGTTTTGTATCAGCTCTATAGCGGACATTTTAAGGATTCTGAAACGTTTTACAAACGTTTCTAAAACTTTTCTTGAAACGATTCTAAATTACACATAAAGCGTTTCAGGAACCTTTCAGAAACGTACGATGCTTTGTGGGATGGTATTTTTCACAGGCTATAGTATAAAAAAAATGTATATCAGCATAATATGAACTGAAAACTTATAAAACACCTACGGATAAGATCCATGACTGGTCTTTGAGCAGTGGTCTTTTGATTTTTGTAAGCCCTGGAATTTCCAACTTAGGTAAGTTTTGATAGGTTGTTTTATTTCATTACTTCTTTTTATTATGTAATTATATCAATATTGATTTAGGTGGTCCTGAAGATGGTGTCAAGGACACCGAAAATTTGACAAAAAAATAATTAGTACATAATATGCTTTCAACTAACAAGTTTGATGTGTATTTTTTTTTAAAAATTAAAATAATTCGGAGTAAGTGAAAAGCAAGGAGATACAACTGGATAATAATTAATTTAGTACGTATGTAAAATAAATATAAAAATAGATAATATTTGTCGGATAAAATCATCCATAGCACCATATTCCTAATCATCATTCACTACCCTGTTAGCATGACTCGTGTTAAACACGTGTCAAACACGTATTTTCGGACACGAGTACACGTGTCCAAAGAAGTAGTCAAAACGTGGCAGTTACATGTATGCCACGTTGAAAATGTCCGCCTTTGTGTCAAAAAACACGTGTTAGGATCTTGTACAACTGGCTAAATAACGTGTTGAACACGTGTTCTAGCATTATATATTTTGGCAGCAATAAAACATTTATTAGTGCGCCAAATTTAAATAATAAATTTTTAAGTAAGAATAAACGCTATATGATAAAAAAAAAAGTATTGCGGACATCGGAATTTGAACCTGGTCCGAAAAAGTTCGAAGTCGAGCGTCGTACCCACTTGGCCACAGGATTTTTAACGGAAGTAGAATAATTTACGTCCATATAAGGTACAACTGCTCGAACTGTTTGTCTCTCGATTCTTCACTGCCATTGATTATCAGTGAAAAAAACAGTTTTAATATATAGCTTGCATTTGTTTCATTCATTATCAAACGTATATTTTAAAACCTCGAATCTATTTCGTACTTTTACATGTTATACGCAACGTGGCATCCACGTCGCTGCCACGTTTTAACTGCATTTTTGGACACGTGTACTTATGTAAGAAAAGACGTGTTTCACCATAGAGATATTATAAATAGAGGCGGCTAGCCGTAAGACGGCCTGTAAGTGGAATCGTAACAGCGTTAGAGAAAGAAAAAAGATTGCGTGAGTCTTGCATCTCTCTCTTCCCTCTTCACTGATTGGCTGCTTGAAACTCATGCAATCGTGCCTGTGGAAGCATACCGGGGGAGTTTGGACCAAAATTAACTCATACAGAGCAATCACCGTGTGTTGACAGAAGTATTATTAACAACAGTGCTTACCTATTATTATACACCCTACATCTGCGTGCAGTATAGGTATACCGCATTGCCCCCTGCTCCACAACTTTGCTTTAACAGGCACGATTACATGGGTTTCAAGCAGCCAATCATTCAAGAGGAAAGAGAAAAATGCAAGACCCGTGCTATCTTCTCTCTCTCTCTCTCTCTCTCTAACGCTGTTACGCGCCTACAGCCAGCTTCTCTACTCTATTTATAATATCTCGATGTGTTTGACACGTGTTTAATACGAGTCATGCTAACGGGGTATAAATAGTTACATCCGTTTGTCATTGTCAATAAAATCTTAAAGCTACAATGAATTTCAAGAAGTCCTCTTTTGAGCTGTTATAAATTGTGAAAACATTTTCTGTTATATTCCATTTATCAACATATCTGTATGGTTATAAGTTATCTGCACAAAAGAGGTCACAATGAAAGATTTAGCGAAATTATCAAATTATATAACAATGTACCTTGTACTTTCCAATATTCCGGACACTACATGTAAATGTTACCTCCCGTCCTATGGCAGCTGTTTGATTCTCCACTGGTAAAATGAATTCTGGAGTTTGGGTGTCAATTGATTGCTCTGAAACAATTTTACTTTGATTGTAATAGACCTGGAAATGTGACATACCATAATTTTTAGTTCTCAAAGATCTATTTTTACTGGTCTCAAGTATATATAATTTCTTCAAGCTAATCATAAGCGACAAAAAAATTTTTATGTTCGCACGTTACAATATATATCACATTATATCACAAGAAAAGAGATTCAATCAGTTCCTTCGGTGGAGATATTGCACCCCTCGGCACAGCTAAGAAAGCAAATCAGTAACTTTTATTTCAAGACGTGTACATATTTTCTTGTAATTTGGTAAACTTTTCATGAAAATTTAAAACTGCATGAAAAGTATGTATATGCGTATTATATAAGGAGAAGTCTGTCTCGCAGCAGTAGCCATTTTTTTCCATGCCTTGAAGCTTATCTACTTAAGTAACGCATAGTGCAGTACCAAGTAGGGCAGCATAAATGCTGCAAACTTATACAAGTTGACCACAGCCGATGGACCAGCAAATATGTAAGTAGCAGCTTGCTTATATGATCATGATGATGATGACAGTGCAGTACAGTTTTATGTTTCCATAGTGTTGATGAGCGTTTCGAGAAATGTATTAATGAAGAGATTAGTATGCCTTGCTTTTAGTTTCTGCTATCATTTATGACCCGAGAACAGTGAAGTAAATATTTACGTGGCAAACGCTTTACATGAGCGGAGAGAAAGACCAAGCACTGTAATGTTTTCTACTGCCTAGCTTAGTTGAGCACATATGAGAAAATAGAGACGATAACACCCACATAAAAAAAAAATTAACTTGATGGCCCAGAGGTCAGACAATGTCTATTATAAGCTTCTGGGTCGCTGAATTATAATCCAAGTTCAATTTAGATCCAGCACCTTTGACTTTGAAAATAACCCCAAAAAACTCTTTAAAATCCACTACAATTATTGAAAGAAAAGATACAACCTGGGAGTCTGACTGTGTGTATTGTATGTTTTTGGGGACGCTCATTCCGAATTCAAAGTGAATTTAACTGCAGAACGTCGACGTTTGGACGTAACCTAAAAAAATACTAAAACTCCACCATAACCTTTAGAGAAAAAAGTCACGGCCTGGATGTACGACTATGTATACCATATGTTTTTGTGGGCACTGAATCCAAATTTAAGAATGATTTAACTGCAGCAGGTCGAGTTTTGGAAATAACCTTAAGAAACACTTCAAAATTCTCTGAATTCGTTAATTCCAATAGTTGAAAATGATTTATACCGGAAAAATAGAAACTTATCTTCTTCTTGACTTAATTTACACATTTTCTTTCTAAAATATCTAGATTATGTTGTGTACGTGTTAAGTGGTTATACGGTTGTGGGATCTTCAGTTTATAGGGTTAGTAATTTTGTAAGTTAAAGGGATATGAATTTAATCGTAAGTTAATAATGTATTAGATTTTAAGTTGGAGATCGTTTTGGACTAACAACATTAATGATTCCAATTAATTTTGAAGTATTTTTTAAGGTTATGTCCACAACTTGACGTGCTGAAGTTAAATTGATTTCAGATTCAGATTCAGTGACTCCATAAACATATCGTATACATAGTCGGACTGCAAGCCATGATTTATGTTGCAATAATTTTGGTAGATTTTAATTTTTTTTTTAAGGTTACGTTTATATCCTGAAATGCTGGAGTGAAATGGACCTTGGATTCAGATGCAGCAATCTCTGGGCCCGAAAGTCGATTTTGCTTGGTGTTGCTGTGAAATCGGTGGACAAATCTATGCCGGGACCTCAAATTTGTGACCTGAATATTTGAAAAGTGAGATGAATTGTAGAAAAATTATCAAGTTTCTTCTAATGAGAGATTATAACTAAAATTTACTAATGAAAATTAGGGAGTTTTAATGCAAGGCTTATTGAGGGTAAACTCTATCTTCATGGTTTTGATTTGGATGGAACTTTACTCTACGGAAATCTCACAAAACACCATCTTGCTACAACATATGAGCTCTATTTGCATTCCACGACCAAGATATATTTGTTACTGCACACTAAATGAAGTTAAAAAAAGTAATATGTGCATTTATTGCATGGCAACGTGCTTTGCGATAGGTCCATAGGCCTTGCTTTATGTTGGTAGTACGGTGTATGTGCATCAAACGGACGAGGCCTGTGCGTGTTCTGTATGGTAGCTTACTGAAAAATAAAAGTACGGCAACCCATGGAACAAATGCATAGGGCTATTCTCTAAGCGCAAGACTAATGGTGCTGTGAAAGCATGGCTTTCAATTACATTAGTTAGAGAACTGAGTCTTTAATAAACGATGTTCTAAATTTCTACTGCCAAGTGTAAGGGCTTTCAAAGTAATTTGTAGTATTTTTTCTTATATCACATAAAGTCATCGTCTGAACCCATTTCAAAAAAGGAGGGGAGGCTTAGAGGATAAAGGATCAAAAAAAATGTCAGCTTCCATTGGTTTGACGATATAATTTACTTTAAGTCTTAGAATTCCGGGAAAAAAAGTGTAGGGAAAAGTTTATGATCAAGTTTTTCATCCGTTATTAAAAAAAAATTGGAACCTTAGCCGGATCTGACTAAATATGATTTTTTTTTAAATGTTTACGTAAATAAAATGATTGTAGCAAAAAATTTAGTTGGTATATATTACAGTATTTCAGCATTCAAATGTCAAAAAATGTACCAAAAATCTCAGAAACAGTAAAAAAATTGTAACTTAAGAAACTTTCTGCCATTTGATCATATCATATATTAATGAAATAGTGGCAAATCATTCGATTTGTGCAAATAAATCGAGCTAATTAGAAATAACTTTTTCGTGCAAAAGTTAACACGAGAAACAAGGCTACTTAATCATCAAAGCCCACAGTAAAGCAAAAATTGAAATTTTTTTCTACAAAAAATATATAGCAATAGAGAAGAATTATCACTATTTCAATGAATTTTCAGGATGAACACAGTATTTTCTACATTTTCACTAGTGATTATTTAAGCGACAGTTTATTTTCCAAACAATTTTGTTATTTCCATTGAAGTTCCATTGCATAGCCCAACAAATATACTCGAATTTCGAATTAACATTACGATCAAGGTCATTTTCAAATAAAGTTGATGGGGACATTGATCTTTACGAATACTATTCAAAATTCACATCGAAAAATTGATCCAAGATGAATTATTGGATTCATCAATACCTTTGTAGGTTGCACTCTAACTACTATAATAAATCTTCGTCGCTCAATCCATTCAATCAAAAATTCAATGGTTAAAATTTGTAAACTTAGTGTGAAAGGTACATCGCTATTTATTAAAAAGTAATTATATGTTTAAGTAATTTTTGAACGTACATCTCTCGTTCAAATCATCATGATTATCTTACGTTTCTCTTGACCAATTCTACGGAGTAATTTTGAAAATTTAACATCATTTAAACGAATATTGATGACTAGCTTTTAAATTTTTAAACAAGCCAAAAGAGATCAAGAATTAATAGTTTCTGCGATGATCATGCTTTTGTTACTGTTCTTAAATACATAAAGTATTTGATTGAATACAGATTGAGGTAGCTAATTGAAATTAATTATAATTATCTACAGTAAATTCAAACTCAATGTCTACATAAGTACTATTTCTAAAGAAAATTTTAGATGTGCTAATTTTAGTTGTCCACGTGTGTACACTTTAAACCAAAAGACTAAATTCTGGCAATGGAAAAATTAAATTTTTGAGCTGCAAAGGATAAAACTCGATATTTATACTTTCTAAAAGAATGAAGTTACAATTCTATACTTTTAAATAAACGAATCATCTATTTTATACTTTTCAAGAGACTAAACTTGTAAGTTTATTCTTTTGAAAAGATGAAATCATGTTATTTCATCTTTCTAAATTGTAGGATTTATACTTAAGAGAGTTTAAATAACATGATTTCATCTTTTCAAAAGGATAAACTTACAAGTGTAGTCCTTTGAAAAGTATAAAATGTATGATTCGTTCGTTTAGAGGAAAAGAATTGTAACTTTATTCTTTTAGAAAGTATAAATATCAAGTTTTATCCTTTAGAGCTCTAAAATTTAATCTTTTCAGCGCTAGAACTCAGTTTTTTGGTTTAGAGTGTAAAGTATAAATCCTACAATTCAGTCCTTGTAAATGACGAAATTTTTAGTATTCGTCTTTTGTAAAGTGTAAGATGAGAAATTTATTCTTTTGACAAGATAAAATCATGGTATTTTATCTTACAAAGGTATAAGTCCTACAATTTAGTCTTTTAAAAGTATAGATTGCTAGATTTATACTTTTTAGCGCCAGAATTTAGTCTTATGGTTTAGAGTGTACCCATACATGTACTTGAGAATATGATCATGTATTGTTTATTCAGGCGTAAGAATACCAATATTTAAATATAGGGGTTCCTGTGCGAAACATGCAGAGGTTGAATACGTAGAAATGTAATCATGTAAAAGATGAGTTTCTTTAGAAAAACCAATATAAGTAACAATATTGTCAAGCATCTATATCTTACATTAAGTTTTTATCTAAACGTATATAAGTTAAAATATATAATTTCTTAACGTGAATATATGTTTATGAAATATGATTACAGTATGTCATATATCGATATTAAATAAAATTGGCATAATTATTTTATAACTTTTTCGTTTCTGTATTGTTCCACATTATATAAACGTTTTCTTAGCCCTTACATCACTTTACCACCCTAGGGCACAAAGTAACGAGCGGGTACAAAATGTGCAAGATGAACGACTGCGCCCCTAATTAGAAAAGCGCCACCTGCTACTCTGGCATAAACATACAATAACTGCGTCCTGCGGGCGTTTAAGTTCTACTTTTCGTCCTGGGTAGGAAATTTACTATCTCTTTCCATCTAGTTTCTGCAACAGTAGTTCGTGTACATTCAAGCTTAGCAAATAAATATCATAAACCTGGCTACGTTTAAGATCATTATTTACAGAAGAGTGTTTTAAATACGAATTTTACGATAGAAATAACAAAATCTGAGAATATCCCTTTATTTTGCGGTATTTATATAGTGCCAACTCTTCCAGTTATAGTGAGTTTATTATAACTCTGTCCTTCGCTCAACTAAGTACCGTGGTTGCACAGCACAAACTTTTTGGCACCATGCTAGTCATTTAATACGGCCCTCCACTGGTAGAAGTATTCCTCAACTATAAAGCGGCGTCTTAACTGTTAAGGAATATGCATACATTCAAAGTCATATTCCTTAACAGTTAAGACGCCACTTTATAGTTAAGACGCCCGCCCCGCTTTATAGTTAAGTAATACTTATACCAGTGTACGAGTCGATACAACCTCTAACTCCTAGTATGCATTACGATGAATTTGGTAGACTTTACTTATTCATAGGTTTCAATTAAATTTTTTTCTTTTTTTGACATGCTCAGATTTCTGACTACAGTAAACTGTAACACAATGGCACATTTTGTATCATTGGTGGAAAGTACGACTAACCCACCCGAATGGCGTGGTTTATGTATGTTCGTGCCTAAGTTGTAAGCGGCGTTTTTCTTGCCGAGGGTGCAAAGTGCTATTTAGCACTGAAGGTACACTTTTGGCTCGCTAATCATTTTGGGCGGTAACTTACTACGGGCCCGAAGGCCTTTGCACCCATGGTAAGGAAATAAGATAAAAAGTAACCAAAAGTAGCGTATCAAAATCAATGCCTACTTATAATTTTCCAATCCTCTGTATAAATTTTTATTTGGTTAAAAATTGTTAAGTACAGTAAATAAAGGTAGCATTATTAACTGAATGTATTTCAAGAAAAGTAATTGATGAATTACAAACGATTTTTAGATAATTTACTTCAATTTCTGAAACTTAATCGAATCAATATTTGATCATCACGATCATCACAATTTTTCTATCACGATTTACTTTTCCTAATTTGCAAAAAGTGAAAACATCCTATTACTAATTTAATCGATTTTAGACATATTTCACTAATTTATTAATTAAATTTTAGTCAAGATTAAACATTTATAAATCAGGAACAAAAATTCCTAAATATTTCATGAATTTTATGTAAAATGATTGCTGTTCTTATGATTCACTACGAGTTGCGACCGACAAATATTTTAATCACATCTAAAATGTAGGATTCGGCCAATTTCGAATGCATGCTTGTGCCCGAGTATTAGGAGCTGCTGTCGTATAATTAGTGCACCAGAATTTTCATTAATATGGAATTGACTGTTATTGTATAAAAATAATAAATATGTATCGCAAATTATGTAATAATTTGATAGTATTAACGAAAACGTCAAATATAATTTTATGTTTGTCAGTAATGTCACAAGCATAAACGATTATGTAGATTTACTAATATGCTCATAAACATAACGTAATACTTTTATCATTGTTCACATGAGTCATTTGTAGCATATAGAAGTGCTGTTAACAGATGCTTAAACCGAAGTTTAATAATTTATGTATTTTATTATAAGAGATTGGGAGTGTGCCAAATTCTCTTATTTGACTATGCCGTACGTAGTCATTGGTATCATATTTTCAAAGTTTTTTTGTGATGTATCGAACATTTCTTCTTAAGGACATTTTACTTATTTAAGTGCAATGTAAATATTTAGTCTGACATTGTTGAATAAGCTATTATATTTTGAAACAATGCTTTGGAGCTATCGGTGGTTCTGACGCTATGTAACCGGATGCCCATGTTGTAGGAGAAAACCTTGCATTGCTACTATTCTAGTCATACAATACATAATCACAACTTACTGCTATGTCAACTATGTAAGTACCTGGTGTACCCTGGGCGTTCCATTTATAAATATTTTACAAGCTTGCTGTGTTGATCATTCAAGAACAAATTCATAATTCTACGTCAATGTTCTTTTAAAAGACTAGAATTAACTGTACTCTTCATACAGGTAACAATCTCGACTGCTAATCTTGGGGCGTACTAGGACATGAAATTTAAGATGCAAAATGATTTATTTTATTGGATAAGCCCAATCCATATTCTTCCATAGAATTAGAAAAAAAATTCGGTTTGTCTTTGGTTTTTTTCGTTCCATTATTTATGGCCCACAATAATATACAGTATATCACGCAATCTTTTCATTGTTTTTTTCTATATGTGTTAAGGATAATGCATCGTGGATTTTCTTTTTTTTTTACAAAATTCCTTCACATCCGTTTCAGCTGATTGTGTTACTCCACTCTTCCCTTTCATTGCAAATATTATTACATTACTATTTACTTGGAACTTTCTCAGTTGCAAAAAGGGATATCAAAAACTATATAACTTGTGAGTAATTGCTAAAAAATCGAGTATTGGAAAAAGTTGGAAACCATCATCGGTTGAGCTGGCCTAAACAACGTGAGAATGAAGATGCAGGATACTGCATTATTTGTAAATAACCTCTATTTTCTCATAAGAGAATCTAACCTCAGCACGGTAAGACGTATTATCGTGATAAGAAATATAAAAAACATTGGCCCTTACAGTTAAAATAGAACAATATAGGTCATTGATGGATAAGATTTGATTCCATTAGAACACACATGTAATGTTTCCAATACCGCGATTCGCTTGAAAGTAGGATTGACGACAGTTAAGACATCATCCTCAGATACAAATGCTAAAAAAAAGTATGCCCTCAATGTTAGTACGATGTCTAATGTTGCTACTGCCATAGCTAATAGATGTACACATACTAAGAAAAATTATACATATACTGATATGATTACTAATAAAAGATAAGATATTATATATGTATATGCCTTGATGGTGAATATTTAAATTAAGTAAAATTATTATAATTGACTATACTATCAAATGTTGCGCTTATTATTCGATATTTTATCGATCTATGCCGCGCGTTTTTGTTGCGAAAACAACGATTTCCGTTAAAAAATTGTCAATTAAAACTCAACAGAACAATAAAAAAAATGTCTTGCTCCGGTTGGGGCTCGAACCCAGACCTCCTTATATCTAGAAAGGTGCTTTAATCAATTCAGCCCATGAAGCCTTGGAAAGGGCTCTCTCTCATTCCTCTGTTGTGCGCATCTTTACATTCAAACGCGGATAATATGTGATCATTGTTCTGTTGAGTTTTAATTGACAATTTTTTAACGGA
>JAPYYV010000312.1:0-35615 GCA_030522625.1 Copidosoma aretas
GTGATTTTAAACAAGGGCAATCTGATTGCCCTTTTCAATAATTTTAACATTTATTCATTCATTAATTTGACTGTAAGACCGATGAAAATATTTGTATTAATGATTAAAATCTCTTGAGTCAAAAAATTCCAAATTTAACCGATTTTTTTTGTCAAAGAGGACGTGATGTACGAAAATTTTGAAAGGGACATTTTCGACTTAGAATTTCACGTGGATCACAGTTATACTTTTTGATTTACAAATTTCGTAAATTTAAAAAAAATTGACGGCCATCTTGGATTTGCCATTTTGAATTTCATCAACCCCACACTAGATTTGTAATCAGTGACCTTATCAACTGAAGGGTACCTACATATTATACTGTATGCGAATTCACAATCATATTACCTATTATTATCGAAATCTGTCAAGTCAAAGAATTCAAAATATTAAAGGATTTTTTCCTCAAAAATGAAGTAACTGACGAAAATTCTGCAAGAAATATTTTCAACATAAAATTTTACTCAAATTATAGTCACATTTTTTAATTTGCGAAATTCGTGAATTTTTAAATCATTGGCTGCTATATTGGATCGAATATTTCGAATTTAACAAATTTGACACTAATATCGTATTGTGCGCCTTATTGTATATGAAAAAATACTTTTTACACATATTTTTTGTCATGTGGAACAAGATACAACGTAGAAACTGTATTTTTTAACATTCAGCGTTCTCTAGTGCCCGCATTTTACCTGCGCCCATCATAATCCGAAAATTATTTGAAAATGCATATTTCAATCTAAAAAAAATTAAAATTAAAATTGAAAAAAACTGTCATACTTTTGAAAAAATTGATTTTAAAACTTAAAACATTAAAACAAGGGGTTACACTAACCTTAAAATTGTTTTAAATATTTTTATTGTGTTCTACGGAAAAAATGCTAGCCATTTGTATATTTTATTTTTTTATTTTTCTCATGCGCACTATTTTATCTACGAAATCAAGAAGTTTGCGGTCCAAGAAAAAATTTCAAAATTGTGACCGTGGCTGACGGCAAGGGTGTTGGTCAACAAATGAGACAAAATTCAAGTATCGTTTTCTAATGGAGTACTTTGGATTCCTAAAGATTACAGAGAAATAAATTTTTTTTTGTTTCTCTTCACGTGAAATGCTCCATGTATATATATATATATATATATATATATATATATATATAAATTACTTTATTACAACGTTCTTTTTGACTTTCCTGGACCTCATTAGGCAGACTAAAATTACATATATGTATATAAATAAATATACATCGAGTTACAAAGAGACAGACGCAAAAAAAATTTTATAAAGAGTATTAGCTGATAAATAAATAGTATATAAAAGTAATAACTGTCTGAGTGACATTCTCAAACAGTAGTAAAGACCCTACTGATTAAATACAAAGATATATCGTGATTCAACGCAATACCAAGACAGTGTCGTAAAACGAGCAATGTTTATATGTCTGGGAGTGTACAATCATATATTTCGAAAACCTATTAGCTATACATAAAATATGAACAAAGAATACAGGTGATGGTATAAATCAATTGTTAGCACTATTGAATTTTGAAACAATAGAATTGTATATCTTCGATGATATTGAATGTCTTCACATTTATTAGTACTATTATTGTCCACGCTTAGATGAATTATTTCAGAATTAATACGTTTTTGGTAAATTGCTTCTTGATTAACAATTTTTATATTGTTCCATTTAAAATTATAATTATATTGTTCCATATGTTTGACAATTTATAGATTCTGGGTCTGCTTTTCATTTTTGTTCAGAAGATCTATCTTTCAGCATTCTTTTTGTTTGACCTGTATTTTTTTGGGACGATTCTTACAACTCATTTGATGTACAATGCCTGTATGTTCAAGAGCTGGTGTAGGATCTTTTCCTACTTTTACAAAACAAATAAAACTTTTTCAAATTGTAGTTAAAGTTTTTATGTTATGTTTCTTATACATACGATCGAATTCCGCAAAGATGTTTTGATTTATAAAGGGCACTGTTATTATATTTTGGCAAGTGTTCGATTTATTATAGGTATGTGTATTATTACTATTATTCCGATTATTATTGAATTTAAAACATGGTGATTTTATGAATTTTTCAGCGAGCTTAGGAGGATAAGAATTTTCGAGAAGCAAGCTTCTTACAATATTTCAATTTGAGTGGTGGAACTTTTTATTCTATAAAAGAATAGTTCTGTCAACTAAGTTATGAATAATATTTCTTTTTCAAGATAGTGGATGATTAGAATTTAAATTTAAAAAACGATCGGAGGACGATGACTTGGAATACCAGTTAGTACTGATTCTATGGGTATCAATTGTAACGTTTACGTCTAAAAAGAGTATGATATTTTTCTATAATTTTGTTAATAATATCAAACTAGGAATTAAAGCTGAAAATATAAACTACATTGATGTTTTGCTTAGGATATCCAATTTCGACACTAAAGACCTCTTATCGAACAAAGAAAAAAATCCAGTATTATCAAAACTTGTCACATAATTACACTCATTCTAATACCAATTGTCCAGATAAAAGCGACGGCTACAAACCTTACACTAATTGAGGAAGGAAAATTCAAAATCCTCAATCATGTGATGCCAACATTAGGAATATTGCCATGAATAAAGAACCAACGAATAAAATTAAAGTCAAAACGAGTCCAATTATTCAAAATACCGTTAATGGTGAAAAACTAACCGAAATGATGGATTTATAGGAACATGATGAACATCAATAAATTTTAGTTCCAAAATCGGGACTGAACTTCTCACCGTCAGAAAATGGCAATTAGTTGCACTTAAAAACTCTGAGCTCTTCTTAAAGGAGAAATTAAATGTAAATTACCCAAATATATATGAAAAAATATTTCAGCGGTGCAAACTGCATGTTATTTTTTGATCATCTTAAAATAAGTCAACTATTTAAATTCGAATAGATAGGCCGCGCACGAGCATAACTTACACCACGTAACCGCTAGAGCGCGGAAGCAGAAGAAACAAGCAACCCATAAGAGAAAGTATAGAGCACGGGTATAAAGGCGAGCCGCGGCGCCGAACGAATCGGTCTGCCTTCGGGAGCTCACACCCGCTCATCGCGGAGGTTTGAGTCTACCTTCGGGAGCTCTCACCCGCTTATCGCAGAGATAAGAGTCTTCTCTTTGGAACTCGCACCCGCTTATCGCGGAGATATCGAGTTTTCTAGCCATAGCGACGAGTAGTATACTCCGAGAGTTGTTCCATTGCAACCTGGCTCCCGGGAATTTTCCGGAGTCCATCCAGTGCAACGCAAAGCAGTCAACCGTCAATTCTAGTACGAGAGAGAGTTAAGAGGTGTTTTGCCTGACCGAGACGAGAGTGGCCGGGACGAGAGTAAGACCAGCGAGTCTCCGAGAGGAAAACGTGAGCATATTCGTTAACTGGTACTGCCTGGTAAGTTCGCTTCTGTGCCCCCCAGGTATCCTCAACCCTCTGGCGGAACAGAAATCACGTGTCTTAGGCGAAGATATTCTAGGAGATTTCCGTATATTTTCGGACACCCTAGAGACCCTAAGACGCGACCTCTTCTTAAGGAGCGTTTGCACGTAGAGTACTAACCTGTATGTGTTAATCACGTGATTCATGATCAATCGGTAAAATCCAAGATTTCGGAGAGATAAAAAGGGATCATAAATACTATTTGGTCGGTAAAATAGGAAGATACTTGTTGAGTCGATTAGGTAGAACTACTATCGGTCGATTAGGGGAGTTTGGCGATCGGTAATATAGGAAAGTGAAGATATCGGATGATACGTGTTTATTGTAGAATCTTGCTCAGCAGATACACATGAATTTTCTTTTTAGATTATACTTGGTTTCTCTGTAAACTGAATAAAATTATTGTTTTATTAAAACGCATATGCATATTAAAGTTTGAACTAGATGAACCAAGAATATAAGAATAAAGGTTGATTTATTTCAATTATAAGAAAATCATCAAGCGCTCATTTAGAAAAAACCTTACCCTATTCAGATAACACGCAGGTCTGTTTTTATTTTTATACTATTATTATTTCTATTATCATTGAATTAACAAAGAGAAGAATTATTATTGCTCTTGGGCATGTAAGTACGAGGGAGAGTTATATTTTAGTAACCGCGAAAATCAATAAAGAGATCTATCACTATAGATTACAGTTATATGTCTGTGATGAGTGAAAGATCCGACAAGCGAATGAGAATTAAAGATTAGAATATATCGGTATAATCAGGTGATACTCATGTATGACTTTTGTGCTGGGACACGAACCCTTCCTCCAACATACATACAAATTCTATGGCTGTGTGTTGGGTCTCGATTTGGGGTATTCCGCGATAAATTTGTTCTGTTGTTTGTCATCACCCCTCCACGAAGAAACCATACAAAAAGGGACGCTGCAATGTATACAATTTTTGAAGTTCATAGCTATAAATTATTATACGATATAGAACTTAAATATAACTTTTATGAAATTTTTAAATGTCTCGAAATTAATGTGTATGTAGAAGGAATCAAAATAAAAGCATCAACCGATACCAGGAGCAAAGTCTCGTGTATATCAGAGAAATTTTACCATGAGAATTTTGACTTCTTTATAAATTTACGTACACTATCAATAACCAGAAAATCCGTAGAAGGATTGATAGGCAAGAGTTCAGCACAACGAAAATGAATTATTTTGATAAACACTGACAAATAAGAGTTGATTTTCATCGTTGTACTAATTTAAAAAAACAGTTGTATAAGTGGATACGAGTCGCACAAGGCAATCATCTTAATATTAGATACTGCATTGTCATGAATAAACTTTTTAATAATTATTTAGTAAAATATGGTAAGCCTATAAAATTAATAACCGATAATAGAAGTCAATTCACAACAGATGAATAGATTAACAAAGTAAAGAAAAATGATATAATCCCTGTACTTTCATCAATACAACACCCGCAGTCAAATCCAATTAAAAGAGTTTATATGTAATTGGGAGATTCCTGAAAACGGATTTACGGTAACGTAAATATACCAAGTATTCATTTGTAAGCATTATTCAAAATATAATAAATGAGTCATACCACGACACTACCATGCATACGCCTTTAGAGTTACATTTAAATAAGTCTACTCGGATTTTAAAGAAATATTTAAGAATAAAAGAAAAAATAGTGTAAATATCAATACGAGATTGTATTCAGCATAGGAGACTAAAAAAACGTATTGAAAAGAAAAATGAGAGTGTCCAACACACATCTTTTAACATAAATGATTTAAAAATGTAAGGATTGATCAGCGCTTACTTGAGGACCAAATGAATAAAGCAGACACAAGTTTACTCCAAAGAGCGACGCGACGTTTCGCTGGCTATGAGTTTGCTAGCCTCATCTCATCAAGTATCTAGGGGGAGGGGGGGGGGGGCTACGTTAGGGTGATATTCATCCGTCATTTTATATTTTTCCCCGAATAAAACCGTAGCTAATTTAGATTTCAATCGTCGCCTTATTCTAGAGGTCACATTAAGATTCAACATACATCTTAATGTACTTTCACGGCATTCTCATAACGCCATTCATAAAAATTTATATAGGTGATTCTTCCGTAACTTGCTCAGATGGCGTCCAAGGCTCATACACCCGTATACGAATGAAATCGAGATATGTAAAAGTGGTATCATACGTAACATGTTGCAACCTTTCTTGTACATGTAGTCTCGCTCTGATTAATTACCTCCTTCAGGACGAAAATCGCGAAATAACAGTCGAAATGTCTGTTTCAAACCAAGTGCCAAAATCAATTTTGGTCACAAACGCTCATTTCACGGAAAAATAAAGCTATTTTGTCAAATACCCGTATATACATTGTAAACTATAGGAATTGCGGATTACATAAATACCGCGTTCGCGTCAATCATCATTCAATACGTACGAGTTTTCACTGCAAACATTTTGTTCAGAGATATGCACTGAAAACATCGTTTGAACATTAATCGCTTAAAAACCCCTCTATTTAGCCTCGCAGTGCCACCTAGCAGACATTGTTTCAAGTACAGATATACAGTAAATAAATAATCGCGCTAGCGCTGTCTGCTGTTTTGATCTTTTGCAAAGCCAAGCGTTAGATTGTAAGTTTATCGTGAGTAAAAAATGTTTGGTCCCTTACGAACACAAGTGAAACCACTACTAGGTGTAATTTGTCAGATTTGTAAACTGTACTTTCTTATTCTATTTAATAGTGATGGATACCCTGCAAGCGCTAAAGTGTGTACGTTTCGTCCACAAGCTGTACGAGCGCTCCGAAGCTCGAAATGTCTGTTCCAACTTTGTCATTTACGACCCCCCCAAAGTCATACTAGGTCGTTATTTCCATTCAAGGCAACGGATCGTCACCAAAAATTTTAACAGCATTGTCGGGCAAAAATATTAGACACGTGTCTCGGCATTTAGACAGATTGGTCTTTTTTCGCGAGATATATCGATGTATGGTAGTGCCATTTTCAATGCCTGTAACAAAGTAATAATGTATGTAACATGATCCTAAATGGACTTGAATGAAAACTGAAGTACCGCCCAATTGATTAAAAAAAGGTTTGTTGAATTCCGTGCACCAGATCAAAAGTTACAGTGCTTTTAAGCAAAATGAAGAATTTTCCCATAATATCCACAAATTTTCATTTTCAGCTATGTTTGATGATCTCCTTAAAATCTCTATAACTTTTGATCAAAGGCACAAAATCAAACAAACTTTTTTAATTGATAGGGTAAGGTTGATAGTTAATGGAGGAGATCCTTTCATTAATCTGATACCTTCCAGGGTCTGCTTGAGACGATCGCTGGGCCGTGTAACTAGTACCCACACTGAAAAAACTATGGCCCCCAGTAGCTGCCACGACTTTGTGAAAGGGACGAATCCCCGCGCGTGGCGTACAGGCAGTACTACAGTGATGTGCAGGCAGTACTACAGTGGTGTACAGGCAGCTCCACTGTGGTCTATATTTCGTACCACTAGTGGCACTGGTCAGGAAACGTGGCAGAAAATCCACCCCACGTGTGGCAGGGCGCACTCATGACTTCGCTGTGAAGCAGGTACGCTCTTACATGTGGGTATTTCTACCGGCCATAGTTTCTTCAGTGTAGTAAGATGAATGTCCGAGTCTTTTGAGGGAAAATTTTCACTAGAGGTCTGCAGGAAAGACTCGCATGATCGGGGCGGTAAACCAGGGAAGTTTAGGAAAGAAGGGATAAGTTAGGTAGTTAGGTTGGACTAGAAAAGCAAGGTAGATACGAAAAAGTCCAGAAATGGGTACACGTGAATTAAACAATATAAATACAAAAAAAATATAAATACAAATAAATAGACTTACCCTCTTACACTGTTATTCAATCGAAATTTTATTCACTAATTAAAAATATAAACAGAGTAGTCTATTGGGTTTCGGAATAACGTTCATACAGGAATCGCACATATCAACTGACTTATGAACATGGTGGAAAGAAAACCACGCGTGTGAAAACCATGATTACGCTGTTGTCTAGCAAATTGTAACTGAGATGTAATTGGCTAAGAAGTCCCAATTGTAAGCAATGTTTTTTTCAAAAAAAATATGATTAGCCCTATATTTCCGTGTATTATACTTGATATAGGTGTATTACACTTTTGATCATGATGTAAATAGACAATGTTTCCTGGAAACCCCATATGCTTTTGACAACTAAGAAAATGAATTGGATTTTAGGGCATGTAAGCTCCATATTTGTCTAATAGAAAAGATGTATTTTGATACAATTTTCTACTACTACGTCCAAAAATAAACAACTTTGTTTTACTGTGGCAGAAAATAGAAAACATGGCCGTCAGTAATGCCGCTGATGAAACAGATACAGAATGGGAGACACGTAAACTCAAGCAAAATATCAAATTAAATGAAATAAAAAACAAGAACAGAGAACCAAATCACCCAATAAACTTGGTCAATCTACAAGAAAGTGGCATTAATAAAGAAAAATTGTTTTTTTCCCAATTCAATGAATTTTATTTACAAAAGGCTGCTATCGATGGTTTTCTTATATAACCTCAGAGTTACCATATAAGATCGGGGGGTTGGCGCACGGAGCACGCGGGAGGGTAATGCTTAACTAGTGTATGTATATATATTCTTTTATTTTAAAGATTTATAGGAATACACTAATAAATTTTGGTGCATTCTTGATGATAATCATTTTAGCACAGGAAGATGGCAAAGTAAATCTATTTAAGTTTTACTAGATTATCATTGATTTTTCAAACGATATGCATATATGAGTACTACATTTCAAAATGCATACGTGAATATAATTCGATGATAATATGATTTTTCCACAAGCTTCAATTTATACTTGGCGGATTGATCTTAAAAGTATAGGAAAAGGAAGAAATTAAAAAGAATGTTTGAGTTCAGCGAGTGGTCGAAAACGATGCGAGTTGGTTTCCCTTACTTTTTCCTTTCCGTTCCTTTCTTTCTCTATAGTTTTAAGATTATTCCGCCAAATATTGATTTAGGCTCGCTGCAAAATCATACTCGTGCTGTTATATTCACGTATGCATTTTAACATGAAGTCCACATATATGTATATCGTTTGAAAAGTCAATGATGATTTAGTAAAGCATGAATAGTTTTACCTTGCCATCTTCCTGAATTTATAAGAATATTAATGCATCTCTCTATATTATACAGTTGTACAGTCGAAAATGAGTCTCAGCTCCTCAGCTCATTTTTCCTTCCCCCGATCTCCTTAAGCTTTTTCTCGACTCCCCCTCATCTTCTCCTTAAATTACGAAGTTAATAGTCAAATTTTACGTAATTTTTAACTTTATTCTATTTGGGTTAGGCCCAGTGATGTGGATTGACCGGTTATAAAAAATTTTCTGACGTCAGTGTCAGCCTGACGGTCAGATTTTGCTAGGTGTCTAATTTAAAAAGACCATCAGCAAATTCTCTGACCGGTCATTGGTCAGGACCGAATTTTTACACCAAGTGATTTTGAGGCGTCCAACGTTTTTCGTTTTGTACAAAAGTTTATTTAAATTTAGTTGTGCAAAGCTTAATTAAATGATTAATGCATCATCGTAAAGTTTTTAATTATAAAAAAAAACAAATAATATGCTTACGAAATTTGAGTTTGTTGATGATCGACGCTTAAGAAATAAAAATTTTTTTTTAATTTCGACTGAACCAAATGAGAAGTATATATAATATTTTAAAAGTGTTTAAATCTATTAATAATCTAAAAATTTAATATCATCTGTATTCTCATCTTCGCGTACTTGAGTATCATCGTCAAAAGGTTCATAATGCGTTACGTGACTTACGTCAGGTCTTAAAATTCTCAAGTTGTGTGCTGTATATGTTATTTTAAATGCTGTTCTGTTAGATAAGCGGTTTCTTTTAGAGTTATCGATCCAACCATGTGTTAAAAATGATCTCTCAGTAGCAGCCGAAATAGATGGAACGGATGATATACTTTTAGCAATTTTGCTGAGATAAGTTTTTTTGCATGCGCTCTTCTACCATAGTAATGTTGGTAAATTTTTCTGAGATTCTTAGACATAAGATGAATTCCAAAACCCCTCAATAACTAAAAATTCAGAAAACTCATGACGAACTTTTTCTTTGTCCAAATCAAATTTTTTGGCAACTTCATAAACCACGGAACATCCAAATAAAAATTGTTCCTGATCTAAATCTTTTCCTTCGAATCCAGAATCTAACAAGTTAGCTGCATAATGGATAGGACGCAGAGCCATTGCCTTACGTTTAGCTAGTTTAATACTCAAGTTATTTATGTTGTTTTTTCATGTGCGTTATAAAAAAGCTATAAATAATATAAAACCAAAATATAAGTAGGAAAGGTTATGTGGTCTTATCAAGGACTTAAACTACCATAATTGTTGAAAGTAAAGTTCACTGAACAGTTCTTCAATACATTGCGCAAGATGCTTTTTTCTTACATAACACTTCACTTTAAGAAATAACCTTTGTTGGCTGCGCCTCTCGTAGTTACAACATTAAAAAAAAACTCAAATACTAGGTGAAGAATCGCAAAGGATAAAAGAATATTGTTTTTGATACTGCGTATCTATACATATATATTCCCTGATCGCGCCAAAGAACCTCGAAAACGTCCTCGATCTATATCGATTTCCTCAGATTACGGAATCCAACAAACCAAATTGCAACACTAACAGCACCACAAAAGCAGGCGCAATTCAAAATTAACTTTCAATTATCTTTTTCTTTTAATTAAAACAAGTGTTCCTCATTCTCTATATAGATGTAGGTTTGACCTTCAAAAAATTTTTTGACTGGTCAGAGTCAGCTGACCGCCAGTCAGAGATTTTCAACTTTTGGTCAAGTCAGAGTCATGACCGTCAAATGGCGCGTCAATTGACCGCTGACCTGACCACTCACATCACTGGTTAGGCTCCCCACTTCCCAACGGTTCCCACTCAGTTCTTCCACCACCTCCCCCTCCAACACTCTATGCGGAAAACAAAAAAAGGAGTATAGCAATCAACAGCAAAGTTCGAAAAGATTTTGACAAGAGTATATCAATCATTGATTTACAATGAGAACAAGGTATAATAAAAAACGGTATAATAAAAAACAGAAAAGCCGCAAGAGACGACAGACTCGTAAAAAATTTTTTTTCAAATCTGCCTATTATTTGTATGATTTAATGAACAAACATACTGAATAGGTTATAGATGGAAGCACAAATTATTAAAAATGTTACGTATTATCTATCAGAGGCATTGCAAATCTGATTATGTACTTATGTATTCTCAGTAAGGTGTCTCGTTTAAAATTTTAAGAGCACTGCGGACTAAAGTCCGTCTCTACGAGCCCTTATTGTGTTTACTCCTTATGAATGTGCTTCCACACTAACTTACATGAGTATGAAAATCAGGTCACAAGACTCTGATATAAAACTGCATAATTATATGCATTATATTTTTTGACCTTCATAACCTGTATAACTACATAGTTAGCCGAACAAGCGTATTATTTACCAAAGCATTCTTCACCTCGCTCGAAAGTCATTATTTCATATGTATCCACTCGTGAGTGTGACCCTGTGTGTACACCAGTGAGCTTATCGGTGCTGACAAGAATTATAACGATGCCTAAAAAAGTATCACGGAAATTTGAGGGCACAAACAATTGCACTGACTCGTCTCATAATCCCTTGCAGTTAATCAGTCATACCGGATGAACGCTAAAATTGCGAAAAGTAAATGAAAATTTGCTACGCAAATTTAATATGCCAATAACTATGGAGTTATTCAAACAACAAATTTCTCATCTCTGTAGTCGCACAGTGAGACATTTTGCTTTTTTTTGTTTAAAAATCGTAAATCTCGCGATGAAAAGTAGATATCGACTTGATTCTTTACCTATTTTATTGATAGAAGGATTGTGCATTAAGGAAAAATGTAGCTTAGTAAATACTATTGTTATAAACAATTATATATTTGGCATAAACATCGAAATAATTTCGTGAAAAAACAGAAATGGCTCCGAAAATAAAGTACATGCACGAACATCTTGAAATCAAGTATACTTTAGTTTTTTGGGTCGCTGATCACGATAGAAGGGTTATTTTTAAGAAATTCAATACGGCCCATCAAAAATAGCAGACGACAATTTTTTTTTTTTTGAAATTTAATAAGAACTGCAATATAAGGGTTTTTCGGGTCGCTGATCAACACGAAAAAGTTATTTTAAAGAAATTCCATATGGCCAATCCAAGATAGCTGACTAGATTTTGTTTTTTAATTTGATGAAAACTCTAATACAAGAGTTTTTTGGGTCGCTAATTATGAACAAGATGTAAATTTGACAAATTCATAATGGCTGTCACAAGCCAATGAGAACCGCCCTGGTAGGAATTTCTAGGTCACTGATTATGTGTAAACAGTCAAATAGTGAAGTTTTTATTTTGTCAATTCACCAAATGATCCGAATATGGTTTGCAGCACTGTTTATTGTAACTTAACATCGCCTTAGATGCTAAGTCTTTGCACCATAACAAATTTTAACAAATATACATCGGCTAGGTAAACATATAGTACAAGATTATTTCCTACCTAGGGCAGAAAGTGCGGCAGAGCCTTTCTGGGGCCGAAAATGTTTTCCTGCCCTAGGGCCGAAAGTGATTAGCGGGCCTAAAGGGCACCCATGGGCAGAAATTTGCACTTTCTGCCCTCAGTACAAAAAATGTTGTCCTCACCTCGGGCATAAATATACAACAACCGCGCCCTTCGGGTTCGTATTTTCTGCCCTAGCTAGGAAATGTACTATTGTTGTCCATTACGGCTTACACGTCTTTACATGTCAACAATTATGATTAAATGTATTATAATAGCTTTTGTCGTATCTTACTTGAAAATGTGCTTATTTACAACACAATACAGTTTTAGAGATATAATTAAGCCATTAACTGCGCAAATAAAATTTCTTCTTAAGAATAAAACAAACTTGTTATTTGTGTTAAGATAGGTTTTTTTATTATCAAAGAATAATAAGGAAGAACAAACTATATTTCTCGGATTGTTCGTTAAACGTCAGAATAATTATTATTCAACCGATGTACGATAAAAAAATAGTCATACAAAAAATAATAGTTTTTTACAATGTTTAGGTCATACCTTAGAGACTGAGATACAAAGCGATTTTTGTTGTAATTTATTAATTAAAGCCATCAGTAAAATTGTTATTATTCCATTAGTTTAACAGCTCATAGGACTAGTCAGTAGAATGTTAGATTATACTGCAGTTCTAACCGAAAGGCGATTGAATCTCATCCTTCTATAAGAGCCCGTGTTAAATTGCCTATTATTAACATTTTTTTTCTCAAAAATTTCCCTAGCGAAAAGTGTATACGCACTTCTGATGTGTTGTAGAACAACATATATTATTTTGAAGAAGATTCTCGATTTTTAACTAGTCTCCCGAACCTCCTTAAGAATACTTTATCTTTACAGTAGTTTTCTGACAAATTTCATCGGTTAAGTTTCAAACAGATATATTACATGAAAAGAATTCGGTGATTATGTACTAATAATGCAAAAATGAAAAAGATTTCACTGACTAGTCCTATGAGCTGTTAAAACTAATAAAACAATAATAATGTCACTGATGGCTTTAATTAATGAATCACTACAATAATCGCTCCAAATCTCAGTCTTTAAGATGTTACCTAAACATTGTAAAAAACCATTATTTATTATATGACTTTGTTTTCACACATCGGATAAATAATAATTATTCTGACGTTTAACGAACAATCCGAAAAATGTAGTTTGTTCTTTCTTACAATTCTTTCATATTAAAAAACCTATCTTAAAACAAATGACAAGTTTGTTTTATTCTTAAGAAGAAATTTTATTCACGCAATTTATGGCTTAATTCCGTCTGTAAAACGGCACTATGTTGTAAATTAACACATTTTCATGTAAGATACGACAAAGCTATTATAATGCATTTAATTATAATTGTTGACATGTAAAGGCGTGTAAGCTGTAATGGAAAACAATAATCTTGTACTATATGTTTACCTAGCTAAAGTATATTTGTAAAAATTTTGACGGTGCAAAGACTTAGCATCTAAGGCAGTTATTTTTTTTTTTTTTTTTTTATTGGCAAATATTTAAAATGCATATGATAAATTACAATGAACAGCGCTGCAAACCGTATTCAGATCATCTTGGTAAATTGACTAAATAAAAATTTCACTATTTGACTGATTACACATAATCAGTGACCTAGAAATCCGTACCAGGGCGGTTCTCATCGGCTTGTGACAGCCATATTGAATTTATCAAATTTACCTCTTGTTCATAATTAGTGACCCAAAAAACTCTTGTATTGCAGTTCTCATTAATTAAAAAAAAAAAAATCTAGTCAGCTATCTTGAATCGGCCGTATTGAATTTCTTAAAAATAAACTTATCATTTTTGCATTATAAGTATATAATCATCTAATTTTTTTTATGTAATATATCTATTCGAAATTCAACAAATGAAAAATTTTTAGAAAACTATTCCGAAGAAGAAAGTATTCTGAAGGAGGTTTGGGAGAACAGTTGAAAATCGAGAATCTTCTTTAAAAGAATATATGTTGTTCTACAACACATTAGAAGTGCGTATGAATTTTTTCAGATTTTTCGCTACGGAAATTTTTGAGAAAAAAATGTTAAAAATAGGCAATTTAACTCAAATAGGCCTCTTATGGAAAGACGAGTTTCAGTCGCCTTTTGGTTAGAACTGCCGTACAATCTGAATATGTTTGAACAAAAAATAAAGTTCGTACTGATATCTTGGAACAGAAGAAAGATACTTGTAAAAAAAAATCAATCCTTTCCAGGAAATTTTAGGAAATATCAATCTTTTAAGGCTGTAAATACTAAGTTTGTAGGCTGCAAGAGGAGGTGCGCAGTAAAGGGGGCCTAGCTGCATGGGCCGGGTGGACTCCCTATTCCTTGCATCTCTGAGCAAAACACATAAACCTCCTTAATTGAAAGTTTTTTAAATATTTCAATGTCAGGATTAATCAGATATTGAAGGGTTGCGGGACGTCAAATACAGAAAATATCGTAAGACGATGTTATCAAAATCCCGAACATTTTTCTAAATGTTAAGTAGTCTTACAGCAACTGGAAAAACAATACTTTGATTCTATCAGCATTTAAGTGTTGTAAAGAACTACGTTTAGAAGAGTTGGAAAAATTTGTACGAAAAACATATGATTTGTACTACATAATGTATCCATGGACTTGAATGAATCCTACACTTCATAAACTCTTACTACATGGTTGTGCTATAGACCGATTGTTTCTGCTTCCCATGCTCTATTATTCTGAAGACGCCAATGAGTCGTGGCACCGGTTACATAGAAAAAACAGGAGTTCTTATGGGCGACAAGTATCGAGAGAAGCGAGAATGAATGAAATTTTTAACAGAGCGATCCACACAAGTGAACCTTTTATATCATTGATTTTAATCGATGACAGAATCGAAGAAACCAAACATGCAAATTTCCTCCTGGATATAAACAGATTCATAGCAAAGAGATAGGAGCAACGCAAAGGAAGTGATATGTGTATTAAAAGTATAAAATGTTGTACATGTATTTTAAAAACATTTCAGTACAATTTCCTTAACGAATACGGATACTGCTGAGTATAAAGCTGATACAGATGAAAGGAGTAATTTAGAATATAAAACTGCCTTAAATATTTATAATAAGTTATGTTTAAGTTATCTGTATAATTTACCTGAATAAGTTTTACAATAAAATGCATCCTTAAAATATTAGATTATATTTGTAAATTAGTTTTAAAAATGTGTATGATTATACTTGCTGAAAATCTTAATTACTATGATAAGAAGTCCATAATTATTTCGGAAAGATAAGGATACAGAATTTGTGCGAAGACTGTATAAATACGAGATATCCTTGAATTAGAGAAAAAACACACATCACAAGGCTCCTATCTTATAAACCGAGATAAAAATTCCAATATAAATTATTATACTATTTACGTAGTCTTATCTTATATAGTTAAAAAAGATCCCATTCCTAAAAAATCTATAAATAAATTCTCTTTTCATTTTTACAATTTTTGTCTGATGCATACCGTACAATAGCACTTGTTGATATCACATACCTTATAATTATGTAGTGATCAGCCAAAAAAATACAGATCTTTTAATGCTTTTCCTTAAACTAGATGGTCATAAACTACATCAGCATGTTTGTAACAAATTTTCTTATTGGATCAGCTAATATAAAATCCTTAAGAATATCCTCTAGTTCGCAATTAGCGCAAGCGACCTAAAAGACAGAATTAGTACAGTTTGCATTAAATTTTAAAGGAAAAAGAACAATTTTGCCCACCATCTTTCATTGGCCATTACAAATTCGTTTAAACTAACTTTTCATTCATAATCATCGACCTAAAAACCCCTGTTTAGCAATATTCATCAAATTTAAAAAAAAAAAACGTAGTCCGTTATCTTGGATTGCCCGTATTAAATTTCTAAAAAAAATTCTCTTGATCATAATAAACGTCCCAAAAAACCCTTCTATTACAGTTCTTATTAAATTTTAAAGATAAAAAAAATTTAGTACGCCATCATGGATCGGCTACATTTAATTTTTTTAAAATAATCTTTTCATCGTGATCAGCGACCCAAAAAACTATAGTATACTCAATTTCAAGACAATCGTTTATGTACCTTTTTTTTAGCCATTTATGTTTTTTCAGGAAATTATTTTTCATGTCCATGCCAAAATTGTAATTGTTGGTTACAATAAAATGTACTCAGATTTATTTTTCCTTAATGCAATATCATCCTATCAATAAAATAAAAGAATAATAAAGTCTATATCTGCTTTCTATCGCGAGATTTACGATTTTTAAACAAAAATAAGCAAAATGTTCCAGTTTGAATCGGCACGGGCGCATCAAGAACAGCAAAGAATAAAATTATTCCGAGCGCAATAATAATCAAGTTGAAATAGTACGTAAGTATATGAGCAAATATTTTTACTTATGTTGAATCTATTTAGTAAAAAAATGTCAATATTTGGCCAATATTGCCTACAAGTCGTCTTTTTTTTTCGCCGTAAAATAATAAAGGATCATCAAGTAAATAAGGTGTTAAAATTAGTGGTGAAACAGCAGAGTTTTTTTTAGAAAAAGCGCAATAGCGATGAATAATATCGTAGAACATTCAAATAAAGGATTGAGTTTCTTAGGTCTTTACTTATTACAAATCAAATATTGACGCAAAAAAAAATTCTGAGGAAAAAGCTAAAAGTATTACACAAATAATACAAAAAAAATTTTTTAATCCAACTGAACATGGTCAAGATGATGCTGATGCCGATGATGATGATAATATAACAGTTTTAAGAACTTCACAAAAAAATTTAATACTACTCATTTTACCAACATCATATGGTAAAGGACCATGTGATGGCATAGGTAGAATATTATAACGACTTGCTGCTAAAGCTAGTCATCGAAGAGTACATAACCATATCCATACTACATAAAAGTTGTTTAATTGGGCTACTAAAACTTTACGTAACATAGCGTAACGTTATCTGACTAATAATGAGTATAAAGAAGGAGAAAAACGGTTATTAACGCGTTTCCAATGAGCTATAATGATAAAAGGCACGTTAGAGTATCATTGTATGATTCCAATCTGCCCTTAAAAATTGAAAGCAAAGTAGTTTTTAGTGTATGAGAAAAAAATTATTGTAAAAATTTTTGAAATAAAAAAAAATGTACGCGTATAGTATTCGCCGGGTGCATGAGGTTGGAGGGGAGGGCTGGCACCACTTGTCATTTTAACACGTAGTCTTATGGGTTTGGGGAGTCGATCCCCCAGTGACTGCCGCTTAAACTATTTTTCTCTCATAAGATATAACATGGGCTGGGGGAGACAAACGGGGGCAGCACCAGTCATACACCTGGCGAATAATAGAATGTAATTATTGTGCAGTGTAACTTGTAACGAGGTTCTTATTAACGATATGGAACAAGAAAAGAAGGCATGCGATAGAATCCACGCGCCGATAAGACGTGCCCGTACCATACTACATTAAGTAATTTTCTCGTGATAATAATAATAATTTTCACATTGAAAAGAAATATGTTTTCGATAGTAAATTTGACGTAAAACACGAGGATAATATTACACACTTGGTATGAGGTTGGGACAATTGTTAAAAACCAATCAAACATTTTAATTGTTTAAAACCATATTAGTTTGCATATGACTTTTGTAAAAAAATAGTTTTATTGAAGTTCAATCTTTCCTTTAAATTAAAAACATGACTATTCTAGCTTGAATGGAACCGGAGTTCATAATTTTTGAAATTAAGTCTTCAAGCCCAAATTCATCAAATTCTCAAATTTTCGATCGCTTTTACTTCTTATAAAATTGAATTGCAAAAATAAGCACATTTTTTTTTTTGCCGATATAGAACACGTAAACAAAATATTAGCCAATTCGAAGATGTATTGGTCGGGAAGGTGTTCGGATTGAATAAAAACGTCCCATAAGGATGATTTAAAATGGAAAAAAGCTCTTATATACTCTATTAAGAGAAATTATTTCAAAAACAAGGATGTAACTTATTTACCCGAATTGTATGAAAAATATTGTAAATGTTATTCAATTTTTTGATAATTGAACTGATTATACGGAATTATTACTGAAATTATCATACATGATGTAATAAAAATTGATCTAGTACGTTAATAAATCATCTCCCATATGTTTCGACTTATAATTTAAAATAAATCGTAGTATCTTAAGGTGGCTTATCACCACTGTATAGCAACTATTTCAAATATTACATTATAAATGTTTATTTAGTGTTATAAGAAGTGTCAGTGAAAATGTGTGCTGCATAGAAGTGATGAGCCACCTTAATGATAAAAGATAAGAAAAAAGTGTATCACAATGATGAAAAAAAGTTAATCAAGATATTTTAATTCTTTACAAGACATAGTTTTTTTTTATATTTTTTTTAAATTTTGTTACTTAAAAAATATTGCACACCTAAATGAGGTACAAAAATATATATGTGTTACTTTACCGCAATAAGCTTAAGAAAATAATTTTAATCCTTGAATAATTAAAATCAGTAGATGGGCTATCGAGATATAACTAATGAAGCTAAAAAATCGTATCATTTCGTTGGAAGAAAAGGAACAAAATAATGTAGCAGGATTATTTAAAATCAAGGATATAGCAGTGTAGTAAATTTCATAAGACATGACAAATAAGGAAAATAATTTGGAAATTTTTCACTTCAAAAACCTCTTAATCGATTTTGTGATCATCAAAAATCGTTGTATAACCTTCAGGAGGGATGAAACTAGAAATATTTTTTCAAGCCATTATATGGATGAAAAAACATTTCAAGCTCTGGTTGATAAGACCGATTATCTTACAAAATTATTGTATTTTTTGTAATAAAAACAAAACGATACAACGCAGGAAGATGATTACAAATAGAAAATAAACCTATGTTTAAGCTCTATAGGATACAATCATTTAGGAATTGAGAACTTAAGGTAGTTGTATCCCTACTACGCTAGTCAGAAGCAGATTTGACCTCGGAATTGACAGTGTGGTATTTTATCTGTCTCTCTTGTATTTATGTAAAGACATAACCTTGAGCAGTTTTGACGACGGTTATTATTTTATTTCTCATCTCACAAATACCCTTAAGTTATTTTGCAAGATTCAATAAAATCATAAGGTATCTTTGTAATACAGAAAAAATATTGACAAAAGTTCATAATTATTTCGTACGATGTACGTCATAAAAGTGCAGAAAAAGTCATTTCTCCATAAGCATCTATGTTAAAGTATCAAAAATGACAAAAATATAAACACTGATATTTTGCCTTCTAAGAACCCTAGCCTCACAAAAATGTAGTGGAGTACTTATTAGATATTATTTTAGCTATGTGCACAGTTACATAAAGATCTCATTATAATTTCCACTTAGGATACAACTATCATAAGTTTTTTACCCTGCAAATAGCAGGAGCCACTATTTGGAATCAAAAATCGATATAACAACGTTATTATGGTATGAAACCTGAATTTTCTTGTGAGCCGCTATCAGAATATAAAAACAAACATTTTAAGCCCTGAACTATCAAAATTGGCTAGAGGGTTTTTGAAATGTGGCTGATTACACACACACACACATACTCTCTCTCCCTCTCTCTCTCTTTCTCTCTCACACTCTCTCTCTCTCTCTCACACACACACACACACATATACACACACACACATATGCACACACATGCGCGTACAGACATTTTTTTTTAATGATATATTTGTATTCTTATCCCTATAAAAATGCTTCTGACATGATTAATAAAAAAGTCTATTCTTGACCTATACAAAACTTACTCTATGAGAAAGCAAAATCGCTTTAGAGCAACAAACATATTTAATTTAGACAGCAGATCACTTAACATTTATCTTTTATAATTTTAAAAAGCTAAATTTTTTGTACAGAACATTATGTATGTT
Organism: Copidosoma aretas; assembly: GCA_030522625.1. Taxonomy (NCBI): domain Eukaryota; kingdom Metazoa; phylum Arthropoda; class Insecta; order Hymenoptera; family Encyrtidae; genus Copidosoma; species Copidosoma aretas. The sequence goes on from JAPYYV010000312.1 coordinate 20,163, forward strand.
GTAATTTGAGTTTTCGTCTTAATAATAAATGAACTAGTCCTTCCTTATTTGCAAAAGAGTCATCTTCCCAATAAAATTATCTACTCATTATAATGTTAAATTTATTTGTACAAATATTTTAGTATAATGTTGTTTTTTGCGTTGTACAAGTAAAATTTTAATTGAATTTTGAATTTATTTTATTGATAATTTTTTATTTATTTGTAACTTTCGTCAAATTCAAGATTACCAAAAATAATAAGAATGAAACTTCTAATTTTTTATTAAAAAGATCTATCATCAAAATAAAGTTTAAAGACGTAGCCCTGTTTATTTTAATAATAACAGCACTTGTTACAACTTAGATGTGAGATATATTAGAGTGTTCTGAGATCACACGTAATTTTTGGGATACCTTAAAATATTTAAAAAAAAACATTTTTTTAAGTTTATTTATTTGCTGTTCCATCGGACCAGAGTTAAACTGCTCATTATTATTCTTATATTCCTTTTTTTGGATTATAAGGTATGCCCAAAAAACGCGTGTGAGTTCAAAACACTCTAGTATATCATACTTTAAGATCAAAGTCATAGTTCAAATAGCAGTTTAATAAACACTTATTAAAAAACAAACCAAGATGGTATGCAAAATCAAAATGACTCTTGAGGAGGTTTGGGAGTTGCGCTTAGAGGGGCGAGAAACGGGGAGTCCTCCCAGCCCGTGCAGGTAGGCCCCCTTTACCACGTACCTACTCTTGCAGCCTACAAACTCAGTATTGACAACCTTAAAAAATTAATGTTTCCTAAAATTGTGTGAGAAGTATTGATTTTTTTTTACGATTATCTTTCTTTTGTACCAAGGTATATGTACGAACTTTTTTTTTGTTAAAACACGTTTGCACTATACTGCAATTTTAACCGAAAGGCGACTGAATCTTGTCCTTTCATATAGGATCCTGTAATAAATTGCCTATTTTCAAACATATTTTTTCTTAAAAATTTCCCTGGCGAAAAATTGGAAAAAATTCATACGCAATTTTGATGTGTTGGAGAACAACATATATTTTTTAAAGAAGATTCTCAATTTCCAACTTTTCTCCCAAACCTCCTTAAAATAGTTCATGCTAATTCACTTATTTATGGATATTTTTTATTATTTTTTTACATACTTTTCCTACTCGTACACTAACTCAAATTTATTTTTACGGGTACCTTCTACCACCTTGGTGCGGAGAGTGTTGATCCTAACCCTATCTGTAACGCCTTATTCTAGTCCCTACCATAACCCACAACCCCTAGACTCATCCTCCTGAACTACTATACCCTCTCTTTCCACCCCTAGATCCCATACTTTTTCCCCAACTGAGTCTTGTACTTACCCAAGACGCTCACGAAGTCTACAACTGGGTCGCGTTGTGGCGCAGAACCTCTTTTCTACCCCTGTACTCCACACTTTCTCAACTAGTCCTGCACCTACCCAGAGCACCCACAGAGCCTTCCTTTGGGTAGTCCTGTGGTGCATAAATAGCCACGAGATTTAAGAACGAGTCCCAGCTAGACAAAACTCTGAACACGAATTCCCAGTTAACCTGACCGGGATTCTAGCCCGTGCCTCCCTTGAGCAGTCGTATCTTAAACTAGCACCTTAGCCAACTGAGATACGACGGCTCCCATGTACTTATTTATATCAAATTGGATATCATTTCTCTGCTTATCAAAAATACCACTATTTTAATTATGAAGAATTCTTGGAAACATTACAAAATATTCGTCATGAATACACAGATTATTCATAAATACGACAAGTTGTCTACGACAAAATATGTTCGTAAAGATTTCCTTGCTAGGGTGGATTAGCCATGTATGCTTATTGGTGCAATCACCAAGGAGCTACCATATCAAAGGGCTGGTCCAAGCTAAGTTATGAAATAGAGCATTTGAGTGAAAGCTATTGATAAGAAATATAAAAATGAGAGTCCCTGGAAGCATGTATTCTTAAAGCCCAATTAAATCCAAACTTTTTTTGTTTCTTAACTAAAATTGCAATGAATAAAACTTTGTCTGTTCCGTAGTCCCTGAGATATTTATTTGCAGATATGCAATCTTAAAAGACTAAAACAATTCAATTCGTGATGCCTGATTTAACATAAACTGATGCATATAATAAAAATATAATGAAAATATAATCAATAAATTTATGAACGTTATAATAAATCAAACTCACATTCAGTAAAGGGTCTTTTTATCCAAGACTGTGTGAGTCAGCTTATGTACAACTTTCAAATTTTAATTTAATATCGAAAAATGATTAGTAATTCGGTACTTGCATGAAAAATTCCATCAGATCCGTCAGGTAGATTATCAAAAATTATTGGACACATATTTTGTCTTTTTTCAGATAAACAAAAAATTACGGAGATAGAGCAAATCAAGGTTTAGAAGTGGGGGGTGAGATACGTCATAATAACCGAAAGTAAAGTTCAAGAGATTATTGAGATGAGTAATATGTCACAGACTAGAAATAATTTATAATAAAAAGAAAGCTGTTTGATTTTGAAATTTAACTGTGAATTTAAAGCGAGAGTAGGACGGATGAGCCGAATGGACGATTTCGCCTACACGCGATTATCGTACGGTATTCGTACAGGGAAATATGTGTAAACAAAATTAGTAAATTCTATCCATTAAAATTATTAAATACTATACTAGTTGTAAAGTGTTCGTATAACATTATTTTTCTTCTACGAATTTAGGTACTATATTATTAATCACTCAAAAACTTAGCGTTCAAGCTTTTATTCATATTTATAAAAAGAAACCATATAAAAAATGTATTAACACTATTAAATTTATTGCATAGCTCTTATTTAAAATATTGACAGTTTGTTCTTGAACTATACTTTTTTATTGTCACTATGACGTTGTATTATACTAGCCCGGGGGCGCACAGTGTGACTAAACAGACTTTTTTGTGACTAAATAAAATTGCACCGGCTGTAGTGGACCGATCGAGGTGATTCTTTTTTGAGCTTGCAGGTAAAACCCCACAGATTTAGGGAAAATTGGTCCGAAGATGAAACAAGGGGTCCAAGGGGGTGAAAACCACCCCTAAAGTCATAAATTTTACGTGAATTTCAGATTAAGTTAAAATCACATCTAAAATTCATAATCAATCATAGCAAACTCTATCGGAGAACTTAGATTTTATGGCGGTGTTATCAATTGTAGGAAGTCGTTGTATCCCTTTAAGGGGGAAAAATTACTGTGAACTACCCCTTAGCTGGAAAATAAGATATTTATTGCATGTTGTAAATTTTTTAAATTAAATCTAGCAAATAGGGGTTTTCGAGGTTGCTAAATAATAATCCACCATAAGATTTCAAAAATTGAAAATGGCGGGCTCGATATGGCGATCAAATCAAGATATCGATTTTGTTCAATTGCCCAAGGTTAAGTTGTTCAATCGATTTGCTAAATCTTAAATCATATTTTTAAGGCTTACAACGTAGAATGGAGTGAGCAATATATTGTAAAATAAATAATGTTACCGAATTATTCTCTATATATTTACGTAGTACTATACATGATAATAAGAGAAAATAATTATCAAAAATAGAACTTCATTTTTTGAATAGCTAACTGAAATACAGGGAGTAACTGTACTCATTAATCTAATTTTATGTTTGTTTGCATAGTCTACGTTTATTTGGTGATATACTCTAGTAGCTGCATACTTGAATTTCTGAGCAAAAACAACTTTAATATTTTTTTTGACCTAACAATTTAAAAATAATTTCAGATGACTTCCAAAAAATTTCAAAGCGTTTCGTATACTCAAAGTCATTTAGCAACATTACGGTCACAGAATTGATTCTAAACTCTTAAAAAAACTTTTATTAATATTTAATGTCTTGTCGCAATGATTTCGAGTAGTATTAGTTTCTCCGAAGAAATCAATAACGAATCATATGAATTTGATTTCCGGTTACCCATTGAGTCGTGCGAAAATAGTATACTCCAGTTATTGAAGAATAAGTTGGTTCAAATTTTCTAGTTCGTATTTCATAATCGGAACTTCTGAACTATTGCACGATACAAGGAATAAGAAAGTGTGAGAATGAGATTTAGATAAGAATTATACAAGACTAGAAAACTATTGTCAATTTTTTGCTCACAATTATTTATTTTACAATATATTGCCCACTCCCATTTACGTTATAAGACTTGAAAATATGATTTAAGATTAGGCACATCGATTGAACAACTTAAACTTGGGCAATTGAAAAAATCGATATTTTGATCGTCATATCGAGCCTGCCATTTTCAATTTTCGAACTCTGATAGTGAATTATTATTTAGCAACCTCAAAAACCCCTATATGCTAGATTTAATTAAAAAAATTTACAACATGCAATAAATACCTTATTTTTCAGCTTAGGGGTAGTTTACGGTAATTTTTTTCCCCTTGGGGATATAACGACTACATACAATTTTTTTTTATAACACCGCCATAAAATCTAATTACTCCGATAGAGTTTGCTATGGTTGATTATGAATTTTAGATGTGATTTCGACCTAATCAGAAATTTACGTAAAATTTATGACTTCAGGGGTAGTTTTCACCCCTTTGGACCCCTTGTTCCATCTTCGGAGCAATTTTCCTTAAATCCGTGGAGTTCTACCTACAAGCTCAAAAAAGAATCACTTTGATCGGTCCACTACAGCCGCTGCAATTTTATTTAGTCACAAAAACGTCCGTTTGGTTACACTGTGGGGCGCAGGTAACACTCTAAAACGGGCCGTCCCGAAGTCTGCGTCAACAGAAAACGACATTACACCTTTTCTTAGCCTTGTCCCTCTGCCACTTGAATTCTGAAAACAAAAGGGGATTCCACTGCTGGCTGCACTTTGGGGAAAGAGCAGCTCCTAAAAGGAAACAACCGAAAAATGACACACGTGAAACATTGAATTTTAACTCTCGACAATACTCGACGTTTTAATAATTTTACAGTGATTCTTTGCTTATATCGGCAATACGCCGAATCACGACTCGATTCCTCAGCTACTAGGCAATTTACACTTAGCACACAAACACCAAAATGATAACAAACAATGACTCGAAATTCATCTATGCTTCCCCCTCTCTTTCGACGCACATCTCGGCCGCAATCTACGAAGTAGCAAAAAGTGACAAAGCACGATTCTCGGCGACAATCTCAAAACTCTTTTGTCTCGCTCTAGCCCTGCTAGGCACACACACTCACACACACACACACACACACACACACACACACACACACACACACACACACACACACACACACACACATATATATATATATATATATAACTTGCACTAGCAGAACTCCCAACGCGGCTCCTACTCGATTTGTGTACACTATACCTCGAGGTCGACCATCCTTCCAGGGTGTCTGTCACCCCCAGCGAGGGCTCGATGCTGCTGTGTCTGCTGCCGTCTACCGTGATGCGGACCACTGCTGGGGCTGCGTGAGCTGTGTGGAAGTCCTCAGCTGGACAGGCAGGTCGGATCAACTGGAAAGCTGGTGGCTGCTGGGCAGACGTCAGCTAGACGGGCAGGCTGCCGTTGGCTCGTGTCGCTGATGCTTTTTGCGGCTGCTTCTTGCATCTGAAGTTCTCAGCTCTCTACTTGTGTGGTCAGCTTGACGATAGCGTAGGTATTGCTCTCTCACCCAGCTCTTGCGCGCGGCGCTACCGAACAACTCTCCCATTATCATTTCTAAAGGGCACTTTCCATACCAACTAGTATTGCACGGCAGTATACATGTACTCTTTTACATACAGATCCGAATAACATAAAATGCTAATACGAGAAGAAGAATAACATCAATTGTTATAGTTACAATAATTATAAGCACGACATCTCATACAGATTGTATTAAACACATATATGAACCTGCTTATTGCACTCACTAAATGTCTCTACACATACAACAGTAATTCTTATACAAGTTTTTCATTTAATCCACTGCACTTGTCTGTCGCTTACTCCCAGAGTTTCTGCAACACAGTCAGTCCGTCTGTATGTATTATACGGGTACTCTTCTCTTCGAACATGAAACAAAAGTTAAACGCAAAACGAAAAAGAAATATGAATAAACAAATAGTATAAGCTGATACGTAAAGCTCCGAGGCCGATTTTGGCGCTCACAGCTGTCGAGAGAAAAAGTGACGAAGTCACATTATATTGTTTTAATAATTATGGAAATTATAATACTTGGATATTTATGCTTAGCTCGCCAAATTCTTTACTTTGACAAAAACTTCAAGGAGGTTCTGAAGAAATAAAAAATACTTTTATTTGATACCCATGTCGAAGAGGTAATCTACTATTTTTAGGTATCAGCCATGTTGGATTTACATTACAGTTACACTGCTAAGAAAGAGAGGATCCGCCATATCACGGTGGCGGCTATATTTAATAATCCATACTTCCAAATATACTATATTATATGGCCTCAAGAACCAGAAGTGTTTGCAAAGTCTCAGCATTATTAAATAAACTAAATGTAGATTGTAGATTTTTGTCAACAATCTGTTGACATAATCATGTTTTTGTAAGTTATATAATTTATATTTTGAAACACTCAAATATTTCTTTCTCATTTTTTCAGAAATAAAGTCATCTATTATATTCAATAATAGAGCTGCTTCTAAGGATTTCCATGAATTAAAAACAGTTATTTTGTCGTAATTTTGTGAAAAGTTCAAATTATAACCTAGTTTTAACGTATGTGTAACAGAATCAAGTGATGTAACGTTTGACAGATTTTCAACAGTATTGTTAGAAGTAATATTTACAAATTTTTTAAAGCTTTTTATCTCGTCATTGTTTAACCATGTCAATCTATTATTAGTCTTTTTTTGTAAAGAATCAGAATTTAAATGCAAGAATTTATACTTTTAAATTTTTTTGAATGTAATTCTATTTTTCAGAAATATTATTTGGCATTGTCTGCACGTGTATGTTATGAATCTTTCAATTTTTCAGTGCTTTAAAACCATGTTTTGCAATTTACAGCACCAGAACTATATCGACAGAATTATTGACCTAAATCTACAATCTTCGATTAGTTTATTTAAAAATAATGGGGAGGTGATGGTGACTAGAGCTGACAAGGAATTGTTGTTATTTTATTATTGTTCTTATAACAAACTCTAAGTACATACAAAAATACAATATTATTTTGGTAATCTCAGGTACTATAAAACTTTGCACAAGAATCCATTACCTGCATTGAAAAAAGAGTCAGAAAGAATAATGAAGAAATGGAAGCGATGAGGTTTTTTGGTAACTACAAGATGCAGAGAAGCTTATCTTCTGAAGTAAAAAGCAGTACTCTATCTAGATCATATAGTTTAATAAAAATTCACAAAGATAACTTTCCGGATAGAATTCTTGTTTCCAGTATTGGGTCTTCGCTTTATCTGTTTTAAGAAGTTTTATCTAAACTATTAATTGACAATATACTGAAATCCTATTTTCCGCTGGAAAATAGCTATCAATTGAAAAATTTGCTACAAGATACTATTATTCCAGATTGATATTAATTAATATTACTTGATGTAATATCCTCACATATAAATTTATGGCACAATTTAATAATGCCTGCAATATCGAAAAATGGGGTTATTTGCAACAGGTGGTTGGTGTAGCCCCATACTAGCAGACATAGCAGTGTGTATTCTTGAGGATGATATTTTACCGGGTCTTACTGATTCAGTCTTTCTGAACACGCAGTATGTTAATTATTATTTCCTTAATATTAATAGTTGTGACATTTAGTATGTCTTAAATAGATTTGAGTTACACAATAAATACATGCAATTTACCATTGAATTTGAAGAAAACAATAAATCACCTTTTTTTAGATATGTTAATAACTAGAACACGTAACAATAATTGTGCTATAGACTGGTATCAAAAAAGTTCTTCTTTATATTTGATTTGAAATAAAATTTCGTACCAGTTAATACGTGTTAAAAAAGCAATCATTAGTGGGTTTGATTGATAAATGTTTAAAACTTTTTAATTCACAGTTTAGAACCAAAGATTTAATAAATATAAGACTAATCCTAAAATAGAATGAATATCCGGCATCATTTATCTGCCAGGTGATAAAATACAGAGTTTGATTTTTAAATAGAAACTATAAATCAACTATTACGAACCAAAAAAAATTGATTCTTAATCTAAAATTGTGATACATTTTCATGAAACTGTATACGATTAAAAACAAAATATTTCCAATAATATTGTTATTCAGTCATTTTTACTGCTCGTAATAAATGTTATCATATTACAAAACTGGGCAAAGATAACATAGGCATGGATGAAAAAAGGAGTGTATGATTAGGCTACCTATGTTTAACATTTTTTTTCGTGTACCCATGATATCAATATTGGACGAAGTTAATATGTAATAGACGTGCAATACACGGAAGCAGTGCCTGGCTCGACTGATAAACAACTGCGCTTGTTTAACCATGTGAGTCACGTTTCTGTGTTGACATATGCTTCGACTTACATAAATCTTGTCTGTCTAAATCACCACTATTTTTCTTTGTGTTATGGTATAAGACACAAATAAAACTTTTTTTAAAATTTACTCTATCGATATCATCCTCAGACAGTTAGTTCAATGTACCGGTGGGTGGTGAGTGATAAGTAAGTTGTATATTACCGTCGTTAACTAATAATTGTATATCTTTATTGTTGCTTTACTATTGTGTAATAATTTAAAATTTTAAGTAGTCCATGCATGAATAGAGAATTTGATGCTGTGCTGGAGCTTGAGTGTGTTTGAGGCACTTGTACATGGTTAAAATATATATATATATATATATATATACATACATACATACATATATACACACACAATGCAAATTCTGGGGTAGGAGGCACCCAAAAATATTTAATGCTCTGATCGCAAGGCTCAAGGAATTACAGCTCAAAATTTATAGTCTAAGACTGCTAGTATTTAGTTTGACTTTGCTTGTAGATTTAATGTACTTACAACTCACATAAATAGCAGCTTGAGCTTGCAATTAACCCGAGCATTTACACAATAAAACAGATATTAGATTCACTGCTGATTCAATCAGGGTATGTAAATAGTAGAAGCCCCCGTAAAAGATAGAGAAAAAGTTATTCAACTATCTATTGGTGTAAAATTATTTTACTATGTATTACAGTGAAGTAATAATCGTCTTGTCCTATGTGGATATAATTCATTGTTCACAATTTGTAAAGTATCAACAAAAATACGAAACAAAATGTAATTATATCTTGTTAAATATCTAATACCTATCAAAAAGGCAGACATATCTGAATATTTCAGAGTTTCTTACTTCAAGCAGACAAATTTTTTATTTGATTTTTAAAGCTTAGGATATCTATTCATTTTCAATGGCTGTGTTAACTGATAAAGAAATTATGACAATTAATTTTAATATAAAAACTAATAAAAATTGCCTATGTTGGGCCTTTTTGGGAAACTTTCTCAACAGCTTGATCTGCCTAAAAGTATGCTGTAAATACGTAGAGCAACTGCATAGTTGAGATAACCAAGATTTCATAGACACAGTCATTTTTTACGTGTCTGAAGTAAAGGGGTTGGCCCGCGAAGCGCGCAGGGGGGCGCAGCCTTACTAGTATGTGTATATTTATATACATGTTCATTTCTAATCTGTTATGTATCAAATTTTTTTTATAATATTTATCATACATGTTTATTTCGTAATGCGGCCGGCATGCGCGGCAAGACGTCGACTATTATGTAATTTTACAAATAAAGAATCAAACACTAATCCTGGCTTCTGTATTCATTTATAATAAAAATATATGTGTGCAAAGATAGGATAGAAACTGCAAGTGTGCTTTTACATAGATAAAAGACCAATTAATATTACCAAGGGTCGTTGCTCATTATGATCCTAAAAAGCAAGTTTGATTAGGTTGCGGATCTTCTAACCATTAGCTGCCGGCAATACTATTACACAGATATAAAAATGTCACAAAAAGGCTAATAGCTTATGCTTCAATAAGAATCGCTAAAAAAAGTCAAGCCGTTCCATTTTAGACAAAGGAGCGATGGCTATAGTTTTTGGATTCAAGCGATTTTATCAATTTATTTTTAAAAAGTAAATAGTATTGTGCATGGATAACAAGCCATTATAGTTGATATTAGGACCACGTAAGGAAATATCAGTACAACCGAAAGTATTTAATAAATTTTTATGCGGTTTTCGATATAAGATCGAGCATGTTAAGTTGAAATAGAACGTAATCGTGATGCACTCTTAAAGCTACCAATCGATAATAACACCAAGGTACTTGACACTGACTTTTTTCGCATAAACATTGCTTTGGAAAAGGTATAGATGTAATTGATGATAAAATGTGAACTTTAGAAAGTAAGAAAGATAAACCAATAGCCAAAATTATTAAATATATTCTGAATTAGCAGCCAAATTCGAAAGAATTGTCCAGCAGAGAATGTAAATAGTATGTAAAGCACCTTGAATTAACGGTCAAAAAAAAGTATTTATTCGGGGGGCTACGATCCAAGATTTTACAACATATCCACTTGGAAAATCTTGATAAACTATACTTTACATATTTTGGCATGGTTAAAATCAAAATGTTGACGCGCTCATATGTTAAGTAGCCTGGTATTGACAAAGATGCATAGAGTATAGTAGAAGAATGCAAGACATGCTCAATTCAAGGATAAAAATCTACGCCTTCAACAACTTGGCCATACACAAACAAAGCATGGAGCCGCATACATTCTGATTTTTCGGGACCAATAAACAGCAATATGATTTTGATTGTAATAGATGCGAAATTTAAATGACCAGTAGCGATAAATTACAAACAAAATACAAAAGCAATCTTATATATGTGTATGCCTTGATCGTGAACATTCCAATTAAGTTAAATTATTATAATTGACTATACCAGCAAATGTTGCGCTAATTTTTGATATTTCATCAATCTATGTAGCGCGTTTTGTTGCGAAAACAACGATTTCCGTTAAAAAATTGTCAATTGAAAATCAACAGACCAATGGAAAAAAGGCTTGCTCCGGCTAGGGCTCAAACCCAGACCTCTTTCTATCCGGGAAGGTGCTTTAACCAATTCAGCCACTGAGCCTCGGCAAGGGCTTTCTCTCTTTGCTCTGTTGTGCGTATCTTCACAATCAAACGCGGATAATATGTGATCTTGTATATGTATATGCCTTGATGGTAAACATTTTAATTAAGTCGAATTATTATAATTGAATATACCATCAAATGTTGCGCTTATTATTCGATATTTCATCGATCTATGTAGCGCGTTTTATTGCGAAAACAACGATTTCCGTTAAAAAATTGTTAATTGAAAATCAACAGAACAATGAAAAAAAGGCTTTCTCCGGCTGGGGCTCGAACCCAGACCTCCTTTTATCCGGGAAGGTTCTTTAACCCATTTAGCCACCGAAGCCTCGGCAAGGGCTCTCTCTCTCTCTCTCTCATTGCTCAGTTGTGCGTATCTTTACAGTTAAACGCGGATAATATGTGATCTTATATATGTATATGCCTTGATAGTGAAAATTTCAATTAAGTCGAATTATTATAATTGACTATACCATCAAATGTGGCGCTTATTATTCGATTACATTTTTTTCATTGTTTTATTGATTTTCAATTGACAATTTTTTAACGGAAATCGTTGTTTTCGCAACAAAACGTGCTATATAAATCGATGAAATATCGAATAATAAGCGCAACATTTGATGGTATAGTCAATTATAATAATTCGACTTAATTGAAATGTTCACCATCAAGGCATGTACATCACATATTATCCGCGTTTGACTGTAAAGATACGCACAACAGAGCAATGAGAGAGAACCCTTGCCGAGGCTTCGGTGGCTGAATTGGTTAAAGCACCTTCCCGGATAGAAGGAGGTCTGGGCTCGAGCCCCAGCCAGAGCAAGCCCTTTTTTCATTGTTCTGTTGATTTTCAATTGAAAATTTTTTAACGGAAATCGTTGTTTTCGCAACAAAACGCGCTACATACATCGATAAAATATCGAATAATAAGCGCAACATTTTATGGTATAGTCAATTATAATAATTCGACTTAAAAATACAAAAGCATTTAAATTAGTAGAATAATGTGCCCGATTTGAAAATCCACTTTATGTTGTTATAGATGGAGGACCAAAGTTTAGAAGCGATGAGTTTTGCAGTTTTGTTTTTTAAAGCGGCATCAGTCACAGTTTTTTTCTATCTTTTCATCCTGCTGCGAATGGAGCATCACGAAAATTTTGTTGGAACTTTTGAAAGTCAAATTGTCAAAATTATAGAGGAAAGAGAGACATTAGAGACTGCGATTGATATTTTTATTTGATTATCGAGGTATGAAACACTGCACAAGAGGTAGAAGTCTTGCTTGATTATTGTATACATGTGCGCTGAGGACCCTATTTGAGTTACTAAGATCTGACTTGGACGTACAAGTTAAAAAAAAACAGCGGGCCCAGAACGCAGCTAGAACCGGTAGTCGTAGCATAGATGCAAACATTGTTAATGGTGTTCTAATCGATAACTATGGGGTACCAGGTAAGGAAAAAAAACTGGATAAAATCATTAGGAAAATATTACTATCTAAATTTTGTGTGAAAGATTATAATAATATTGCCAAAAATGTCATATTGATTGATTAATAAAAAATACATCGTTAACATCAAAGTTGAGATGTTCTCCGCAATTAGGTAATGCTTAAGTTTAAAGAGGCAAAGAGTGTGATATATTCTATACGATCCAAGTAACTGCACGTGTATCTGTATATGTAACTGGCGTAGGGCATAGGTGTGAGCGCTGAATACGATCTAGTCAGTTAATATACAGACAGCGTGGCTATTGAACACAATGTATTCATACTGCCCTACACTTATCATACAATCCTCGAAGTATTTGAATATATTTCTTATTATATTTTGAGCAGGATGTTGTAATTAAAAAACCACATATATTACAATAGTAAAACAATGGTTACCATTTTTAATGATAGTAAGAGAATGATTGTAAAAAAAGCCTCAATAAGGAGGTGTCAGCAAGGCACGGTGCACCGTACCTATTACAAGAATCATTGGGCACTTTTCACGAAGTTAAATTCAACCTGCCAGAACTGAGAGAATACTCAATAAATCGGGCCAAAATAATTCAGGCATTTTTTAAACTGTCTGGTATGTGGCAGTTTTTGTCAAAAGTTCCTTAATAAACGTGGTTTTCCTGAAAAAATTATATCCTTGAAATCAAAATTTCAATTAACAAGAGTGTGTTACGAATTGTTGAACATCTGAAGTTTATTAATACTACATTATGCATTTAACTTTTACAAACATGTGTAAAGAATTTTGGATCAAAATATTGGAAGAAAAAGTTTAAGAACCAGTTTAGTGTAAAAAACTTTGTGCTGCTCGGCTCAATGGTACCAAATCCGGAAAAACTGGCCAATAAAAAAAAAAAAGTCTGTAGTTGGATTTTTTTCCGTCGGGTTGGCTCAAGCGATACCCCTTAACACTAAACCCATGTATAAAAGCGTCTTTTTTCCTAATTTCGACAGAAATTTCAGTTGGAACGTCGTCTTTGTCTGATCAGTATGCCGCGCGCCGTAGTAACGTATTTAAGAAACATATGCTCGCATTCTACGCAACGTCAAATTATTAAAAAACAAAAGATCAAGATAAAATAGTGTTATTAACTTTTCAGGTTAAGTACATTAGTAAAAAAAGTTTTAGAATACTGATTGTTAGTATGAAAAATTATCATGAATAAATTTATACCCCCATTTCGTACTTTATAAAACAAAAAAAATGCAGTATTTAAGAAAAAAGGTTAGCTTTTCCTATCGATTTCAGTAATCTAACCTTTACAAAATTGTAGATGAATGTATGATACTAAATAAATTGAAATTTAGCTGCTACAAACTGCCCCTTGATAATTTGTGGATTTTTTTTGTTTCGTAGCATGTTAGTATGAAAGCCATCGAATTCTCAATATCATAATCATAATCGGTTACACTAAAAAATAGAGGGCAAAAAATAATTAGCGGAAGAGAAAGAGAGACATACATAGTACAAAATGCAGTGAAAATAGAAAACACTATTGTACAAGAGTAGAGAGTATAGAGTGTAGAATATAGTATTTATTTAAGGCTAAGGACTTGTGGTCTGTGAGGACCGTCCTTGGTGACTTTTCCAAGTTTTTACAGCTCGGCGGATTCCGCCTCATACATTGAGAGCTTAAGGGCACCGCTATACAATTTTTCACGTATTCGTAAATTAAGTGAGAGTTTAAAATTACCGCGCAAACTTTGAAGAGATCATACTGAAAGAAAGTAGAGAAAAAATAAAAATAAAACGAAAATAAACACAGTTATCGGTATTCGATTGCACTTATATAAGAAAGTGGCAATGTCATGTATGCACTGATTGTACAATAAAAGGTATAAGTTGGAGTATGAATAAAACCAGTGAACTCCATAAATCCTTTCGAGCTGGTAATTTATTGAGAAACTGCAACATTTCGGGAGTATAATAGACTCCCCTTTTCAAGCTATAAATATGCAATGAATAATTTTAATTAAAACTAATAATTAGTATAAACGTGACATTATACATAAAAACAACAGTCTTAGACTATTATACAAAAAGTTGTACAAAAAACCGGTAAAATTGTCACCATAAAACGTTAGTAGTCTCATTTAAGTACAATTAAAAATATCGCCAAAACACGTGGATGGGACATTTTGCGTCTAGCATCTTCGCTTGAAACTTCCATAGCACTCACAGATCGAAAAAATTAACACTATAAATTGAACGAGAACCGTATAATACAATTGTAAAACAAAAAAGTTTCAACTAAAATTACAAAACTTCATAAAAACTTACATGTACGTCAACAATTTCGAAGTGTATATTGAGCTGTTCGTATACCTTGGATGTCACTCCCGTCTTGTCGCGAAAAGCACTGAGGGGCATTTCGTATACGCGATGAATGATTGTACGAAAGAAGGGGAAAGAAGGAGTGGTAAAATTAGTAGGAAGAATAACAAGTGATATACAGGCTAAGGCAACCAACAAAGACAGTAACCGAAGCAAATGTGTGTGTAAGAGGAATAAAGTTGAATATATACCAAGGCTATTACATTATTGAAGGTGTATCAGAAACTAAATTAGAGGGCCAACATACAAACTGAACGTGTACACTCCCGCGACACGTTCTCGCGCGTAGCTGACGTAGATTCAAATCTGGTTTCGATCTGTGAGTGCCAATGGACCTTCCAATAACATCAACAGTGTCTTTATACATTGTTTTAAGTTTTATGGTATCGGTTTGCCGATTCATAAAATTATCAGTACAGTAAATATGCAGCATTTC